>MU186137.1:81758-96680 GCA_016904865.1 Pissodes strobi | reverse complement strand
CTGACTAAAACGTAATTGGGAAAGCACTTTGGGAGCTTAAATTGGGAAAGAGATTGTGTAACCTAGAAAATCAATACGAATACAAAAAAATTGACCTCAGAAAGATGGGTTGAGTGATTTCTTGCGACTTTATGTGCTCGATCGATTATCATACAGAAATAAATATTTCTCTAACTGAACCTTAATAGTTCTAGAACTCAAACCCAAATAAATTAATTAAATGAAGACAAATTTGAATTACTAATAAATCCCAAACTAATAGAAGTAGGAAAAGCAAGGATAGACCATCTAGGAATCTGGTCAACAATAGATATAAGATACCTTGGAATTAGAATTCATTACACCCACCTGAGTTGGGATTTATAAATTTAGGGAATCATGAGATCAATAATCCTAGACTTGTTTAGTGTTATTCACAAGCACGTTCTCGAATCAAAAGTCGTGTCCAAACTTCTGAAACCCACTTAATACTAAATATTTACTTTTATTTAAGACAAGCCTATGCGTGACCCTTTCTTCTTTTCCGGAAGACACTAAAATAAAAGGATATTGTCGAACCAGATGGTCAAATCATTGCAACGAGATGCAAATGTACATTTCTAGTTTTTAACTGTAATGAATTGGGGAAATAGTGGTTCACTATGCAATGTAACCAATATATAATCATATCATTCTTATGTGTGCCTTTATTTTGAAATTTAATTAATATTTCAATAAATTCCATGACGAAAATATTTACCTCACTCTTGACAGAACGAAAATATGTCAAATAGCAAAAATGGCTTATACATTTTCTTATAGTAGGATATTAGATAAGATTTAGCAGCTAAATCGCTGCTTTAACTAGTAATTAAGTATACACTCATTTTCTGACCGTTACAGTTTGCACTTCAGAGTGATTAGGTGCTTGGGAAGATAACCTTTTGAAAGAATTAATGAATATTTTAAAATACGGATATTACAAAACTTACTTAAGCAGACGTAATTTTACAGGCTTTACTTAAATTTGCCTATGACCAGAGTTCGAATGATCAACTTTTCTTAACTTTTCGAATTCAAGTTATCCTAGTGATCTCTTCGTTTGGCATAACGAAAATAACCTCCGCTATTAAAGCATATCAAAATAGGACATATACACAATACACATGTTAAACAAATGTCCTAATATAAAAATGTTTTAACTGAATAGCAGATGGACGACAAGAATGTTTACAGTACAAAGTTGTTTAAGCAAGCAAATAATTCAGCAAATGATAGCCAGCACTATATAATTATTATCACCAGTCTTAGTGACAAGTCTGCAGGAGATGATTTGCAAGATAACTGTGCTAGAATTTGAAATATTAAACACATTTTTCCATGGTGGTAATAACATATATCTGGAATAATTGTTTAGTACTACTTTTATGGTCAATTTTACTTAAAATGTTTTCAAGCATGGTGGTACAAACATCGCACCACAAAAATAGCTTGTAGTTAGTTGCACAGGGTACAAAAATAGACCACGTAATAAAATAATTCTACAGGTCAGCACAGCGATACACATAAAAAAACCATATAAACCTACCGGTTTATTAGCGCATACAAATATCCGAGTAAACATGAGATGCGAGAATCAGAACTTGGAAAAACCACTGATGTACGTGTGATAAAATCCAACAAATCCACAGGCAATTAATATGCCAACTTCTCTAGCCTCAAATATGATTATCCTTGTAAGGGTGAATTAGAAATTCTTAAACTTTTAATCAGGCTTACGCACTACCTCCTCTTTGGAGGGTTTACCAAGAAAGAGAACGAGGTCAGGTCAAGATCGTCCACCTCGAACGCGAAGTTAAATGTTTAAGGACCAGAAAAAATTCGACCAATAGCCCAGCTTTACATTGTCCTGCAACACACGTAAAATCAAACAAGATGGTTGGCACCAAATTTAATAACATCTTCAATACTCAATAAAACGTACCTAAGGCTGTATGTATGTATGTATTGCTGGCAGGACAAAGAAAACCATTATTCGCAATGATCAATGAAACAGAAACGACCTCATTCCGGCCCGCGGTCATTTTAAACTCCTAACATTAAAAACGCGAAACACATGAATACGCGACATAAGAGCCTGCGTCTCTGTTGGAACCAGCAGCGAAGCAATCCGGGTGGTATTGCCAAATTTAGGAAACACAACGCAACCCCTAAATCATCTTGGCTGCGTACATTAAGCGAAAGCTCAATTACGTTGTTTAACATCAAACTGATATTAGGATATCGAAAAATTATGTTGTTTCTTGTTGGCTTGGTCCGCAAAATCGCACGAGGATCGCTAGAGCAACATGTACACTTGGTAACATTCCAAGAGTACCCCTCAATACGCAACCAAAAATTATTGTCAAGTCCGCTGTCTCATCTGAAGTCTGAAGGTTATGATTTCAGAAATAAATATTGACTGAATTTTTAACTTTTCCTATTAAATATTGAAACAAATCCAGGAAAACAACCGACAAACTCCGAAACCACAATTTCTGACATCCATGAGACTGTTTTAATGTTTATTATCACCGAGAATGTGGTTATTCGGAAAGGTAGGAGAATTATTGAATGTTTTGAAATGCACTGCTATAAATGCCTATAACTTTGAAGGTTTTCTCGAGCGATGGTCCGAATACAGTACATTTATTAATTGATTATGTGCTAAGCCAGTGGAAATGTTCATAAAGCCCGATCGATCCTATCAAACGAGAAAATCAAGTTACATATACGACTACAGAGCTCTCAATTTTCCCTGGAACAGCTCGATCAAAGGCATACAACAACCATGCAGGTATCTAAACGAATAAGTAGTATTATATTTAGCGTGACCGACTAGCATAATAGATGTAGGATTAAGGGTGAAATAACTGTTTTTATGTGACCTCTATCTGTTACATGTTTTCATACTAACTTGACATGTACCAAACAACTAAAACCATGTAATCAGCAGCCAAATATTTCCTGGTGCACGCAAAATTTACATTGCATAAAGCCAGCGCATGCTTTTATTTAAGACCAAAGCAATGAATTGATTGAAAAAGAAAATCGTTCGCTAACTTCTTATTTTTTTTTCAATCCGTTTATAACGGATGATATTATAGAACATATTCCTTATATGCCACGTCTGTATGCGGAGCAGGAAATTCAGAGAATAAGCAAAATATGTACTTCCACTTGTAAATAATGGAATAAAACTAGTCATTGATCTCAAGTTCTTGATCGGAATCAAACTTTTGCTTAGCTATAGGGACTATTGGAATGTTGAAGTGGACTTTCATTATATTTCCCAGTTTTGCCCCTAAAGAGGCTTAGTTGGTTACTTAGCCATATTCATCTTGATGATAATAATGCAAATTCTGTGTTAAATTACATAAAGTTACATAAAGTTATAGCCTTTCTGAAGATCGTCCCATATTTTATTTATAACAATGGTAGGCTCGTTTGTATTACAAAGCTTAGCCATATGTCTTATTTTACGGCATTTACAGTAAGCGTTATTATGTAATGAAGACGAGAAGTAAGCAGTTCCTTTTAAAAGGAATATCTGGAAAGTTTATTTAGATGTGGGTGGTGAGCACGTAGTAAAAACAAGCAACAAATTTCAACTCTTTTGAGCGACTTAGAGAACAATATGGACTCAGATTCTTCTGCTGACGTTGTGCCCAAAGTTATACCTAGGAGAATTGTCCCCAAGCCTCGGACCCCATTTCAAACTAAGGTGACACCACCGCCGCCTATTGTCGCACAAGGCGGCCTGGTGAGTCACCAAGATTTCAGTAGAATCCTATAAACGGCGGGAATTAAAGACTACCAGAAATAGTATAGTGATCTGGTGTAAGCACGTAAGAGATTGGAATACACTTAAGCGGTTGTTCGACAAAAACCAGGTCGAATACCACACTTAGGCAGAGAAAGCAACAAAGACGCTTGCATTAGGGCTTAAGGGGCTAGACGGCGACATCCAGCCGGAGTTCAGCATCAAAAACGTATACTTGATGAAGAACACTCGAACTTTCCTCTACATGGTAGTGATGCATGCTGCTGTAACACTCAATGCAAATACTCGATGAGCGTTCGTGTCTCCTGGGACTACCGCAAATCTGCAAAACCCATTATGCAGTGCAAACGGTGCCAGGGACACGAACATGCCCTATCGTATTACTAGCGTGAGTGGTGGTGCAGTAAATGCGTCAGCCCTCACCAAATAACCGAATGTGAGAGCAATGCCATTAAGTATGTAAACTGTTGCAGTGAGCAGTGGCCGAACTCGCAGCCAAAACCATCCCCTGGAAGATACAATAGAGACTTTCCTCTACTGAAGAACACAAACTGCCAATATGCTAGTGCAAATAGTGTAAATATTCACCGTACTCGTGCAAGTGCCAATGTAAGAATCAAAAATCCTCTGGCATTATTAGATACTCCAATAATTAGCGGATTTACTAGGTTGCAAAAAGTTACCGATAAACTATTACACAACTTCTCAGAGCATTAGAGGCAGAGCTGTTAGATGCCTGCGAAGGAGATAAAAGAGCGCTAATGCAGGCCACCCTTAAATTCTTCTCTAAAGACATTGAAAAGTACGATATATTAAATGTTAACTCCTTAAATATGTGTTCTTTTAAAGCTCATTCACTGTATAGTTGTAAATATTAAGTGGTGTGTTGTCAATAGGAAATCAGGGTTTTTCGAAGTGTTTTCCCTGAGAAATATCTCGCACTTATATTCATTCACATGAGCAAAATATACAGCCCCAAGCATTCTAGAAATAAGTACATTCGCAAAAAGATTGAAGGGTTTCACCCAAATAATCTGATTGTGCCAACGAATCTTGTACTCTGTTCGAGCGTTGCCCTAGTCAGAGTACAAATAATATCGAGTAGAGTCACTCAGCAAAATCGTTTTGATGTTTTTGCATGAAACGCAAAAGCCGCCGCACACCTGCAGCACGGTATAAATCAGCGAGCAGTTTGTCGGGAGAGATTCAAAAAGTATTTGCTGATGCAAAATTATTTTCTGGGTTATTATTTCAACGTGACCCGACAGTACACAATCTCAGGGCATTTGCACAGTGACTGTAGACTGTCCCTCGTAGCCGAGCCACCGCAGGCCACAAACCAGATTGATCCGGATTCGCTCCGACGCGACGCTAGACACTGTCAACGAAATTGGAAATTTGTCTCCAGTGAACCTACCGTATATTTATTTATAAGGTGCCCTAGTCGTACTCCGTCGACCGATGGCAGAGTATGTGCGGTTAGCGTAAAACTAGCATATGTCTGAATTCTCTAATTGGTAATAGAACAGAATAGCCAATAAACAACACTGTAATTATGATAAATAAATGATGATGATGATGCACTTTCTATTTTATCGGGTATATTATTTCATTAGTGAATATTAATTTAAATTGCTCAATTTTCTTTCGTTATGCGAAGTTTAATTCAAAACGAGCTCCACTTGCGAAGTTAAGGACTCTCTGACTTTAGTCATCTTTAAGCGGTGGCGCCTTATATAACTAACACACCCCTACTCTGCGACATATTGAGCTTTGGGTCTAATTTGTACGCTTCGCAGACAACTCGTTCTGGCCTACGCATTTGTAGTGGTAAATTTTCTTTAATTTCTTGACATCAATTTTGGATTTTAACTTAACTTTCGCCACTCTCGCTTTCCTCTAATTCTGGAGTGCGGGTATTGGAGTAAAAATAAAACCGTTGCAATATTTCTTAGTAATATACGTATTTGCTTTACATATGCGTGAAAATCAATTAATTCTAAATGTATTTTATTAAATAGACATCAATTTTTCAATTACATTCTCAAATAGAAAAATGTCTTCAAACGGAACAGCATGTAACTCAAATCAAATTCACTATGAGAGATTCTATAGTCTCTAATCTATTATGAAATAAGTGTTTTCCGTGGATACGAAATGTCTAAACTTCATTTAAACAGAACATTCTCTAATAAGTTATAGGCTGACTCTATTTAAACATCACTAATAATATCACGGCTATTTCCCAGTGGTATCAAGCTTTTGACACCTTATGCATATTAGGCAAAACCTGAAATTTCATGTTCTTCTATTCCTCCGACAGAAAAGAAACGATGAGTATTATAAGCCAATATTAAACACAAAACTAATTCAAGTCAACCAAAACTAGTTTCAGAAGTTGCATTAAATATATTCAACTTGAAACGAGTTCAAGCGGCACAGAGAAACTTATTACAAGCGCTGGATGCTGTGCCGAATTCTCCAATCTGAATTTGCTACAGCGTACGCTCTTTATGTATATGCCACCTATATTTTACGACTTCTGTCACTCAATATTTATGCAATATTCACTAGCGTTATGCCGGTTATTTGTCGATAAGATTGCGACATGATTTTTGCCTCTATACCATCATCACGAATATATATTGCTGCTATTCGTACGCTGTTATTTATATATTATTTATTGCTTTCGTAGTATGCTAATAACAATTTGTATGAAATCACGCATGTCTTCATTTCGAAAAATCTTTTATTGTTAGCTATTTCGCCAACAAATTGTAGCATTTTCAAATTTTGGCATGAACAAATGCTACTGCTTTACTTAGTTTATATTTATTTACAAACACAATTTAGTTAGGATTATTCCAATATAGGATATAGGTATAGTCTATGAAGTACATTACCTTGTTTTGTCTTGAAAGTAATTGGATACGCTTTCTATATTTACATTTATTATGTAGGTACTAGATATTTATGATAAGAACATCAAGGCTGATTTTTATCCCTTGCAGAGCCGTAGGTACTTGACTAGGTTCGGAAACCTCTTTTAAAAGTTCTGGTTGTGTAATCCAATTCGCTAGGCGATTAACTGCTTTGATTTAATACTCGAGCTCTCTTTTATTTACTCGGGACAATGCACACAAGCTTTTCTTTGATCTAAAAGTTAGTAAAAACTTAAAAATTTGTGCGATACAAATGTAATCTTGAGTATGTTATTATTTTAAATCCATTGTTAGCGGTACATACCTCAAACGATTTGGAGATCTTATGAGTCGTCTGGTGTAGATTATAATTCGTTTATCTAATTGTGTTTCGGTCTATTGTTTCCTTTTGTATTATTCATCTTTCGAAGAGATTTCGTGTTTTCATTTATCAAGTGTCAAAATGTCATTCACCTATCAGTCTATCAGTAAGACAGGCACACCATATGATTTTGACAGTTAAAATTAGACATGTTCAAGAATCGACGTTCCCAAGTAACGGTTCCTTTTAAGGGGTATTTACTTGCTGCGTGGCGAATGTGGTTCGGAGCAGAGCAGAGTAGCTATTTCAACTAAGTTAGGTTGGCAGCAATGTTTCAGGGTCAAAGTGTTGAAATTGGTTCCAGGTTCTTTCTTTTTGCGCCGTGCCGTCCGGGCCACGAGTCGAAGCCGGCATCCTTTGTGAAGCCTTCTCGAGGTGTAAATCCTCATGGACTGGTTTAAATAATTAGGGTCATTATTTTATGATATTTTTGCTACGTTTAAGTATTTTGACTCGAACCAGGGCCATGGAGGTTACCTATAAAAGTTATTGTTGAGTTATTGGAATCCGACCTCCACGTGGTAAGTCACAAAATTTTCATGCAGTCTTTCAGTGGAATTAATTGTTTTTTCCAATCTTTCTAGAAGAATTTATGAATTGCTGTTGCTGTCATGTTGCCGATTCTTGGAACTGACGATTATTAATTTTGAAGAAGTCTCTAGAATGGACACTATTTGTTTTGTTCGACTGGCTATTACCAGGCTATAGGCCCTATAGATAGATCTATAGGTAAGATGAAAAGGTAGTTAGGTTATGAGTAATCACTTCAATGTTGGATATTTACCTTTTGCTAAGACAAGCAATTGTTTTTAGGGTCCTGTCCACGGGTATCGCTCTGCTACACGTATATCGCTTTGCCTACTTGCGATATCATTTCCAGCGTGTTTTGGGTTAGAACCACTACTTGCGTGTATTAGATTAGCCCACCGATTGCGTGTTATCCCCTTTTTGCTTATCATAGGATGGATGTGATGTAACAAGTCTGGAAATGTCAAGTTATGATTTGAAGTGCTCTGGAGTTGCATGGACCGTACATATACTAATACTGGTATAAGTCTGGAGAATAAATTTTACTTAGAAAAACCTACTTCATAAGTTGTAAGTCATACCATTTACCATTTTATTTGTAAGGCTGTCTCGGCAAATTTAGATTATTTATAGATTGAGTGATTATACACATATTTTATTTTATATTATTGCATCAGAATAAAATTCATGAATGTGCGCTATTTACCATCATTCTAGTGACCTATTATTGGGTATGCAGAATATTTGCCTAACAGTTTGTATCTGACACCGTTATTGTTAATAATAGTCAATATTATGTAAGTCTCTTTTCTATTGCTTCATTGTTTATACATGTGATTGTAATTGTACTGTATAATTGTTGTTTTATATCAAGGGATCACCTCATTAGTAGGGAAAGAATAAAGTATATATTTTGGGGAAATATTATGCCTTATTGAAAAGCTCCTTCACAAAATTACTTTTCAGCATTTAACAACATTATGAATTTTTCTTAGTTGAGTCAAAATTAACTAAGTGGTGCCCAATAGCTTTACTAATGTGTACCGAGGATCCGCGAACCTAGCTCTCCACTGTCTGGCTGCCGTTCGCATCTATAGGTAGGTTTTCTAAAAGGACTTAGGAAAAGTTGCCATAAAATTAATTTTTAAAAGACATACAGCACTTAACCTAATTCAGCTAAGATAAAAAGATAGTGCCAAGGGGAAAATTCTTCTATTAAAATTTGTACAGGCTTTTCTGGTATATTTAATTCACTGCTACTTTATTTACAGATATAAAGTAACTTTTAAAACAAAAGATGTAAAGCTTTATGTGAGCTATCAGGATTTTGTACAAAGCAAACAAAAGGCGATCGTAAAGAATTCATGACAATTTCGTATTTTTTTAATGGAACTATTCTGATATTAAAAATATATGGTTAGCCTATGTTTGCTTAAGCAGTTCACAATTTTTTTATAATAGCATTTTCAAAATTTTCACATTGCCTACTACCATAACTTAATTACAGATAGTATCAAATTAAAGTATGGTTCAAAGTAATGAAACCTTTTATGAAAATATCCGCTTCTAGCAATTTTACATTTAAAATTTGCTTTTTTAAATTTTTAAAAATATAATATAAGTACAATTACTTATTACTTCATATGGTTTTTTTACGGTAATTTTGTTATGAGTTCGCTTAGGTTTATTCCTAGTAGAATTAATAACTTTTATCTTATACTAGTTTCAAGTTAATATTTGAACCTACTCGATATCAACAGTATGGTATTTTGAAGATTGAACAACGTAAAAATGTTAATAATCTTACAGAAACTTTTTTTATGGCAGTGGCACATATACTAAAGGGAGATCCTATGGCGCTCGACGAGGGGTGTGTGCGACGAAAATGTTGATTGACACGGTTCTTAAATAGTGGTAGGTTGCGATTAGAGGGAAACAGATGTTCTGGGAGTGAGTTCCACAGTGATGCAGTACGCTAGACAAAGGAGTCCTTGTAAAGCGATGTTCTAGGTGTTTCCAGTTGTATGACGAACTGGTGCGCTCTTGCCGTTTGTCGTGACTGTCTGACAGGCGTTGCTAGGGGCAGGATGAGGCGGGCTAAATCCTGGGAACATCTGGCGTGAAAGTATCTGTAAAACAGGGACATCTCGGCCACATATCTGCGGTGTTCCAGCTTATCCAGATTCCGGGTCAACTCCGAGTCGCCGACGAGACCCACAGCTCTCTTCTGAATGGAATCCAGCAGCTTTAGGGCGTTCCTTGGTGCGGCACCCCCGGATGTGTGAGCAATATTCTAAGCACGGTCTTATTTGCGCTTTGTATAGCAAAACCAAATGCTGCGGTGTATACAGTTTTTGTTGCGAACTAGCGCACCAAGCTTCTGGGGGGGGGGGCTGATTTTGCGATGTTAGCAGCGTGGTCATGCCAGGGCATATTGCTGTTGACCGAGGCACCCTGCATTCCGATTGACGAGGATGAAGGGATGGTCGATTCTGCCATAATCGTTTAACTTTTGTAGAGTTGTATTTTTGTAGTGTAACATTAGTAGGACAATGTTCTTGATTAATGTTTGATTTATGATGAATGAATATTTCAAGCGTAATACTGATAAATTCAAAGTTACTATCCTTTTATTCAGTCAAATAGAAGTGGAGCTGAAATAGTGCAATGCAATGGGAAATAAAACAACCAAATTATTATGAATTTTTATATTTATAGAGTAATTTTACATTAGCTAACGTACAATGCCATGGATTTACATTATCATGAAAATAACACTCTGGTATACTTTTAAATTTGCTTAATATGGGTTCACAACCAACAGGAATATTATTAATAACCTTTTCGTCTAAAAACATCTTAAAAGAATTGGCTTTTTCGATAACCGTTACGTATATTTTGGGATTTTTGAAGAGTTGAAGCACTTTGCGTAAAATATCTTCAATTTCATTCAAGTCTATATGTCCACTATCTCAATCAATTCCATGGTAATCTTCAGACCACGTTACGACCTTAGTATCTTCAACAGATAACACGTTTCTTTTAAAATGTGATTTAAATAGGAAAGTAGAATATCGAACACCATCAAAAACTGACATTTCTTTGGGGATATATGATATATCCAAAGGAACATATAAATCCTTGAATATCAATGAAAATATGGGATCCGCTATCGTGTATAGCTACTAACTAACTGATGATTAAAATATATTTTTTTCTACTTTTACCCAAAACAATAATATCAAATAAATATAAGTAATATTTTTCAGATGCACTTAATTTTTTTAAACCCAGATGTTTTCCTCCACCAAATCTAAAGTAGGATAGTAAAATAAATTAAATACAGTTTACATATATTTAGTTTATATATATATATATTAAATGTTCTCTTAAAAATTTGATTTTTTTTTGTTTTTTTTTTGGCAAAAAATACCTTTAGTTGTAACACGAAATAATACAATATGTTGTAAATTGGTCAAAAGATGTATTTATTGTGAAAAAGATTGTTCCCCACTCATATAGCAACATTACGTTTAGAAGACATTACTCGGATGTTTGAGCAACAACCATTACGGGCACAACATTTCCTTCTCTTATATATTGTTGAAACCAATAAATGGCCAACCTGAGCATAAATATTGTCATCAGAGACTCGGTTTAGAGTAACGATGTTTTTAGACGTAAATGTCCTTTCTGACCCTTTTGAAACTGTTCACTGTACTAGTGTTAAGCCACCAAGTAAAAAGGAGCCACCAACACTTCTTCTTCTAAAGGATACACGATATCATGAAAATTCTCATCCATAAGGTCCGTATCTTCGATAAAATGACTGTACTTGGTTATAAGCAATGAACGCGATATACCTAATTTTTCTTTCTTCTGCGAGTGTTTTTTTACTTGAGAAGTGGCATTTAATCCATGTCAGGTAGCGGCTACGCTAACAGCATTATTATCAAGCCACTTTACAACAATTATTCCATCTTCTTTATCAATAGCTGATATTAAATCAACCATTTTCTGAGATTTAGAGAACGTATTTGTGGCAGGTAAAAGGCAGCTTTTAGGAATATGGCTGTCGCGGATTGTTCCAGTTTCATCATAACCACGTGTGGAAATTCGTGAATCATGTTGATAGAAGGTGCTGTACACTTACTGAATCCATTTTGATAGAAAGTGTTTCCCCTTCGATTTTTTCATTGGTATAGATTAAAATTGACCAGATACTCTGACTCAGCAATTCAATACCATAGCTTGTAGCTGAATCGTATAGGGTTTTCTCTAATGCATTGTTTGCTCGGATGTTTTCCAAAATATCTAACCCAAACTTAGTTATATTTTTAATAAACCTGGCTCCAAGTTCATTCATAAGAGGTTGTCATTTCTACATGTTCTGATTATTATCGTGTTATCAGCACAGAGTAAATAAATTACAATTCGCCTAATCCGACCTCTTCGTATTACATCTGAGACAATAGGCACGTTTAAATCCTTTTCTGTACTACAATACATGCCTTTTCCCTGCAATTCATGATATCCACTCAGAATCATGATGGCGACCACAAATTCCATCTCCTCTGAAGGCATGCTTGGATCTGGATAATTAAAAAAAAAAACATACGTCAGTGAACTGCTAAAAATGCGACATCTGTTAGATTTCCAAATCTTGAGTAGTCAGGCTTGGAAAAACTTTTTCATTTGGAGTTCTATCTCCCATTATCCAGGTGATTTTTCTGATCCTGTTCTGGTATGCCGACCATCATTATCCTAAACAGACCCATCTGGTTCTTCATTTATTGGTTTCTTTACCTTTAGTTCTGCTCCAGCTAATAATTTTTGACCAATAAGATTATCGACTAAACATCCTTACTCTTCCTCGCCGAAACCCTCATCGGTCACCATTTGAAGAGCTTCTTCCACAGTAAACCCTCCCCTAAAAAATCCTGCGATCTTTTAAATGACTCCCATATCGTAACAGGTGACAAAACCTAACCTTACTAAATATTTAAAAACAAACTACCAATAATTATAAATTACCATCCTATAGAGGACACATCTGTCCATAATTTTTACCTATTATTAAAAAGTTGTTTAAAGGTTATTTATTCTACTCATAGGTCGCCTAAAAGATTTCAAAAGTAGTCGTTTTTTAAGAGCGCTCTATACACATAACGAGCCGCTGTGTAACGAGTAAAGAAATGTGTAATGTAAGGATCCCATTTTGCAAACTTAAATTTTATATCCCCAGTGTTAATTAATTATCCCTTAACCTACACATATTTGCTTTTTTACCTTAAATAATTAAAGAATGCGGCCTTTCTGAGACAGCGCCGTGCCTTGGCAGAGCCAAGATTATACATTTAATATTTGCCCTAGTAATTCTAACAGAATTTATCTTTATCTTTTTCTGGTTTACCTTTCCTTTATTTAATTATTTTGATAGGTTTTAGTGATTTGCACTGATTCTACTTTTAACATTTATTTTTTTGATTAATTGAAACAAACTTACGTCTAAAGTAATTATACTTTTCAAATCGGTAAATCATTACTAATTAAGTCCTGCCTTAAAACATAACTGTCCAAAGCAATTTTCGAACAGAAGTTCTACTCAAATTTGCGAGAGGAACATATTTATTAATTTTTATTTAATGAATTCTATTCTGCGTATTTTATCAGTTTCCAGCATAACATACTAGGGGTTATTTTCACTCTTTTTATTTCCTATTTTTCTCTACAAAATTTAAACTAAATTAACTTAAATTCCTCGCCACATTAAGACAGAATAGGTGACGCACATGGTCAAAAGCAGAAGACTTGCCTAAGTTTAAAAGAATGATTGACCAATATGACAAAGTAAAAGCTTACGCCAAAAGAAAGGACATCCACATTCAGAATCTGCAATGCAAACATGAAGACAGTTGCCAGAAACTACAAAGGGAAATGGACAAACTTCAGACCGAAATCAAGGGAAAAAATCAGCATATTAAAAGGTTAAAAGGAAACACACATGATTTTGAGAACACTGCATATTCTGCCGAGCAGGGATATCTTGATCAACTTGAAAAACAGAAAGTAGAGATATCAAACTTAAAAAAAGAGCTACTCCTTCTTACCAATAAAAATAATCAACTTTTGAACCAAATCAAGGAACTCAGCGTCACTTTAAAGAAAACCACTGGAGATTTGAACGAATTTAACAAGCTCAAGGGCAGCATGATGACAAGTCTGGAAACTCTAACTAAAGACAACGAAGTTCATGTTGAGAACTTGAAAAAAGCACACCATGAAATTCTTAGATTAAAGGAAGAACTATATTCTAATCATCAAATCAGCCTAGTAAACCCTGGCTTCGTAAGTGATTCTGCAAACACTCAGAACACTGCCCAAGAGACTAGCTTGGTTAAAAGTGGTCAAGCCACTGAATCATAACAAGATTCATTCAGCAGTACAGCACAAAGGAGCCTGTTGATTTTAGGGGACGAACATGGACGGCACTTGGACCAATCGATGAAGAGACTACTTAGGCTGGATTATTTTACGATCGAATCTGTCATTACATATGATATTGTGCTGGAGAGCTTAGATTTACTGGTTAAAGACTTTAATAAAACCGATTATGTTATTGTTCTGGCGGGCGCAAATGACTTTCAATTCCACAATATCCCAAAAATAAAAAATATCTGAAATAAGTTAAAGCTGTGTTTGCGTACTAATTTCATATTTCTGGCTACTCCCTACCTGTCATGTAATGAAATGATTGGGTCAAAAGTTTATAAATTTAATAATAATTTATAGAATTTTCTACTTAAAATAAACCGAATCACTGAGGAAAAAATATCATTTATAGATACACAGCTTAATAATAAACATAAGCTTCATTTACCCAGCATATCAAGGGCAATAGATAGAGAGATTAATTCAAAAAATACCAATAGTAAGCTACCTATTTTTATAGACTGCTCAAATAAAAATAATAATATCAATGATAACATTTCTCATATTAAAATTTGACAGTGAAATTCTTGCTATGAACTCTGATGATACTGTAGACAATGCAAATCACTCTGGTGATGCCGTGGAGTTGAGAGTCGTGGAACCTGAATCTGATTCTGAATCTCAACAACTAAAAGACAGCACTTTTTTAGGATAGTATTATTAAATATTCAGTCTATCAGATGCAAACTTGATGAATTTATTTTGTTTTTAGATAGTCTTGCCCTCCCAACTGTAATCCTTTTAACAGATCATTGGCTAAAAGTTGAGGAGCCATTACTTATTCCTAACTACAAAAT
>MU186137.1:57742-76758 GCA_016904865.1 Pissodes strobi | reverse complement strand
AGACTGGATCTTCCCTTGAACTTCGTCATACTCTCGTCTATGGATTGGAAGGGACTCTCCGATCTTGCTTTTAAGAAAGTACCTTTTAGGCAATTTACCAAATCGTCCACGTAGTAAGTTTTGCTCGCGTTGTCTGGTTTTTTGGGTATACCGAAGTATAGCTTACTAATCAATAGTTTGAAGCGGTCTCTTGAAATGGCAAGTTTAATTGCTACATTTCCTAGACTCTTGTTTGTAGACCAGTATAGTAGTGGTGGATAGCTGATCATTTATTGTATGTCATACTAAATACGCACCCCACAATTATCATAACTTCATGAGAATCAGTGTGAACTTGTTTTTGTCCAGATTTATGTGCCAATATATCTAACCTTTCGTTAGTACATTGCGCAATATAGTTCAAGAGGCTTTTTGGGAACAATTTTAGCAATATATCAACTGGGGAAGAGTGTCTGTCAACATTGGCTAAAATAGTGGGGTTTTGGCCTTCAGGTATATCCATTCTTGGTATAATATCACTTGGTGGATTGACCCAGGTGACCCAAAATATCGGTGATGACAGCAGCAGAAGTTCTATGAGAATTATTACTGCCTTCTTCTTCGGAGTCCGATGAATCATCTGCCGAACTGGTATGATTGGAGGTACCTGGTTTTGGAAAATTGTAGATTGTTTTCTTTCTCTGATTAGAATTGGTTTTTCTTTTTCTTTTTCGTGTGACCTCTAAATCACTATCATCACTAGAGTTACTTGTATTGTCTGATTCCATATACTCCGAGCCACTATCCTCAAATGGTTCAACATCGGATAGGTTATCAAGAATGTCTTGTAGATCATTAGTAGATAACGGTTTTTTGGAATAAAATTTAGTTTAGAACGGTTTGGTTGCATATAACCCATAACGAAAGACTACTGGGATATATATGTCCCAGATACCTTTTTTAGGTTATAAAATATCAAGTTATAAATTTTAAACCTCACTAACACCATGCACATTTTACCTAATAACTTACCTTGACATTCTGAACGTTATTAAAAAAAAAACACACACTATTTTAGCCACGTGTTGTTTAAAATCAAATAAGAGGCCTACTACACAAGCTTAAAATATCGGCTAGCGTATCTTGCAAGTCTATGCAGCATAAAATACGAATGGGACATATCCTTACGTTAAATTAATAGCCTGACAAGCCAACAGTAATCTCAAAACATTGTTTGGGACACATGTAACTCAATAGTATTTCAGGAACCCAAAATTAAAAAAAAGTGGTCGCGAAAGGGTTAGACTATGGTCATGATATCCATCGCAGCGTATGTCTTTTAAAGTCTCGTGTCTCCCCGGCCTTAGGTTAAAATCGACCCCATGCACTATCCTATCAAATAATATTAAAAATAAAATAATACTTTTCAAGATAAAAACATTTTCAATTTTAACGGATTAATTCAACCTCTTGGAATTTCACTATTAACACCCCTTCTTATCAAATCTGTACATTTAAAAATCCATCTCTTCGCCAAAATTCAGCTTTCTATTAAAATGTTATATTTTTAATTTCAGAAAGTTGCTACAATAAATTAAAATATTTTTTTTTATGTTCGGCACACACAGAAAGGGAAAATTCTATACCACTCAACGAGCGGTGCGTGTGCGGAGAAGATGGTGGACGTTGCACTTGAAGCGCTGTAGGTTGTAGTAGTTTTCGGGAAAGACGTTACTTGGGAGTCAGTTCCAGAGCGAGGCAGTCCTCCAGAGAAAGGAGTCCCATAACAGTGACGTTCTAGGTGTCCCCAACTGAATCGTATATTGATGAGTAGCTTGTGTCTGACGGGTATTTTTGTTTGGAACAACTCTCGGCGGAATCATAAGTGCTAGCTCCTTCGAACACCTTCTGTAGTATTATAGATAGTAAAGAGATAGGTCCGCCACTTGTCTTCAATGTTCAAGGCTATCAAGGTCTTTAGTCAACTCTGTGTCATCTACAAGACGGACTGCTCTCCTTTGCATGGAGTCCAATACCTTGAGCAAGTGTTTAGGTGCCGAGCTACACACATGGAAACAGTATTCCAGAAAAGGTCTTATCTGGGCCTTATAAAGCAGTAAGAGCTGATGAGGTGTATACAATACGGTTTTGCTCTATAGAGTGCTCCTAGCTTTTGCGCTGCTGTCTTGGCCATTTTGGTGACGTGATTGCGCCAAGACATATTATTTTCTACTATGATGCCCAGCAAACTTATGGATGAGGCCAGAGTCACTATTTGTCCTGTCATTGATAAGCCAGCGCCTGCGGTGTTTGCTTTTTTTGACAAGTCATCTGCTTGAGTCTTTCCTGCGTTAAACTGGACATTATTTCCCCTCACCCCATTTCACGTAAGCGTTCATATCCTCATTGATGGCAGCAACCTGTTTTTCTCGCTCGCGTTGGGAACGAGCAGCGGCCATTGGATTCCGCGACATGAATGAGGATATAAGAGTGCTGTCGTCTGCAAAGCTGTAAATAGAATTGTTGGTCCTGTCTAAGAGATCGTTGATATAGAGCAAGAATAGCGTGGGAGACAATATACACGCTTGAGGAACTCCGGCATTGATTTTAAATTCCTCCGAGAGATGTCGATCAATACTACCTCGGATGCTTCGATCCTTTAGGAAATTGGAAACCCGTAGAAGCAACGCTGATGGTAGTCCGTATGCTGCCCCTTTGCTGCCACACCCTATCAAATGCTTTATGTGGACAACCACTGCATGAGATTTGCCTTAGCTCTTAATGGCTTTGGTCCATAGGTATGCCAAGTAAATCTGGAGATTTCCCCTTGATCTGTGTTTGTGGAAGCCGTACTGGCGATCGATCATGATGCCCGCCGATTCAAGGTATTTCAAGAGTTGTTCGTTGATCAGTTTCTCCCTGACTTTGGACATGACGGGAATTAAGGCAATTGGACGGTAATTATTTGCAATCGTTTTTTTTTTTACGTTTCTTCGGGATTAGTTGCACCTGGGCGCATTTCCAGCCAGAAGAAAGCATGCAGGTCTGTATGATAGGAAGAAAAGCTTGCATAGTGGAGCTGCTAGTTTAGCAGCACATTTCTTAAGCACAAATGCTGGAACGCCATCCGGTACTGCGTCTAGGATTTCGAGTATTCCTTTCACTTCTCGTTAGCGAAATTCCAGACCTGGAATTAAGGAACTCACTTTTAGGATAGTTGGGAGAGTCTTGCCTTGATGATCTAAGGTAGAATTGGATGCAAATATTTCGTTCGCTTTTTTCTTGGCCGTTTCCGCTATTGGGCCATCTTCTTTGATCACTGGTGGAATTGACGTCTTTGAGAAACCCTGGTTGACAGCTTTGGTAACTGAAAAAATGGATTTTGATCCATTGGGACAGTTGAGAAATTTGTTCTTGATCTGCTTCTTAATGTTACGACTTCTTTTGATGGAGTTTTAATTTCAGATGTACCTGGAAGTTCTTGTTCGTTGAGCTTTAATAGAGTTTTTGGTAAAGTAGGTAATTGTGAACATTCTAGAGATTCTATTGATAGGCTTTCTTTCTCGTTACTTCTCTCATCAACAGTGGATGTTAATGCATGAGTTTCCCTTGGTTCTGGGACGTCTAGTCCTTCCGAAGCAATAAAATTCAAGTCCGTAAATTTAAGTGAATTCAATGGATAAATGCCGCTACACTCTAGATAAGTCCATCCTGCAAAAATTTCGCAAAGGCCTCGTTCACCAGGCCTGTAATTTCATAATCATTAATTTTCCTAAAGGGATTTTGCCTCATCAATGAGACGCTGCGCGCTGCTTCATTATAGGCATTCTTGAATGGCTTCATTAGGCACTCATCTAAACGTTGCAGCTTATGGGTGGAATGAGGGGTAACTTAATATGTGCACATGGTTTTTGTGGGCAAAGCTAATAACTTGTAAATCTCCCATCAACAATTAGAAGAACTGGCTTCTCCTCAGATGTAGTGCGAATATTACAAATTTCTGCATCAATTTCAAAAAAAAATCACCGTTCATCCAGCCAGAGTTCGTGCATGGTACATGACATTTTCCGGAGCTCCAATTTGCAGTCGGTCAATATTTTTGTCTGTGAAAACAGTGGAAGTATGAATTGAGTTTTGCTGCATTGATACACAATAAAACGCTTTTGCAGCGTTGTTAATTTTATTAGCTCAGGAGTTATGTTTTTGCATTAGTTCCACAAGCTTGTTAAAAGATCTTGCAACTTGCGATCGGTTAACACATACTGCTCTCTGAAAACTCGTTGACTCGGCATTTCTTAATTACAGCTCTGGATGATGCTCAACAAGTGTTTAGTAAAAGTCTTTTCCAGCAGTCTTTCCTTCCCTGTTGAATCTTTCTAGAAATTTTAAAAGCTACGCCAAATCAAACGCAAGTTTAAAAAATTATTTTCTGATGAGGGGAATTAAGCGACTATCCAAATCCCACATGTGGACCACAAGCTGCTGTTCATAGTTGGCGGCAAAAGTGCAGCGGTATTGTCCAATTGAAATAAGAAGTTGTATTTCTTGGTTATTTTTCAAATGTTTTACTCTATCAGCAAGCGTGCTTTTAGGAACACCATATCATTTTGTCGCCTCTCGGATTGCAAATTCGTTATCAAGCATTTTTCTAACTACTGTTCTTATATTATGATCTTCCTCACATAGACCGCGTACATTGTTGTTAGGAAACTTTGGCATTACATATGTTCTGTTATAACAAAATATGGAAATTATTTTGTGTCAGTTGACACCCAACATGCACCTTGCTATCAATTGACTATCAACAGGTAGGTATTTGAAATCCAGAGTACCTGTAAGCATATTTATATTCACTGCTTATATATGCATGAATTGTAAAGAGGATACCCACTAAACACTTACCAATTAAGAGAAATTAATTTTGTTCACATCGAAAACAAAATATCACACACAAATTTTCATTGTCTGCTCCGCTAAATGTGTATGAAGTTCAACTGGAAATATGTTGCTAGCAGAAATTTTGTTCTTGACTATCCGCCGAGTCCTACCGCCTGACGAGTACTAGCGATTTGCGTTTGCGCGTTACGATTTTACGGACTTTTGTTTACAGTTTACATAAACTTTCAAACAGCTCTTCTTTATGACGATCTATGTTTTTAGCATTGAAGTTAGTTGGGGTTAGTAGCTATAGCTAGGACTCAACCGGATGGTTAAGAATACAATTTCTGTATGCTGCTACACGCATGGAAGTAGTTCGTGAGCGATGGAAGCTGCAAACGACAAATAACAGAAAACGATTAGCGTATTTTTCGTGTGGTTGTTATAGTCAATAATAAATAAATCATTTCTAATTTTAGCGGATACCTAGTTTCCAGCCCTTTGAATATATTGTCTTTATGTCTTTGCCGCTTTAAAAACGTTGGTGTAAGTTTCAACACATTTTTTAATACTGGGTAGCTTTCATCCCCTTGCATTGCCATTTCATATAATATACAAAAAGAGTATACTATGTAAAGAATTAAATAAATTGGACGTAATTTGGTTTTTTAGATTAGGCGGTACTTGTAGTATATTTTTGGAACGTTTTAGCGATGAAGAAGCAGCGAGGGTTGAAAAAACCGAGACGACCGACCGACCGACAGTTCGATAGGACCTTTAGAGGAGAAAAACTCTCTTAATCTTCTCTCTCAAAGATGTCGGAAAAGATAACATTTGATGGAAAATGTAAAAACATCGATTTACAGGCCAAAAAAAACCTTTTGTGTAGAAAAATCGAAAAATCTGCAACAATCGTAGAAGATAACCCTTTAGAAATTATGATACCTGCTCTGGAATCTAGAAATGGTGAGAGGGTGGGCGCTTAGGCCCCAGTGGACTCCCTGTGCGTCATTCCTAGGTCAAACAATCCGTCTAGGCCATCGCCCAGCCTAGTGTTATAAAAAAAGGGGGCGATGTTGCCCGAGGAGGCTGTTCTGAGGAAAGTCATGGTTGGCCATCGTTATCCCAAAATGGATTCCCTTAGTTCTGAAAAAGCGTCCACACCTGTTAAACAGGTTGTGAGCTAGTCGAATTAAAACTTGCGGTGGGCATTTTAACACTATGCCACGCCTCGCCATCATGGCCAACTAACAAAACTTAACAGTGAGACACTCATTCGTACCGTAGAAAAATGGTAAATTGCCAATATCTCAAAAACTAAAAGTTTTTCGAACAGACAACCTTATACAAAGTTACCCTTATTTTTAATGTTTAATAAGATAAATTTATAGAAATACGGGGTTTTGAAAAAAAAAAATGACTTTCTTCTATAAGGAAACCAACTCCAATTAAATAATAAAAGTTTCCAATATTTATATTTAAACCTGCAAACAACTTTTGTGTTAAACATTTTTGGTGCACCCCGTAGCTTCTGAGATAAGGTGTCATTCCATAATAAACGGGCCACCCCGTACCTTTCAATCTTGTTCTGTATAAAACGATGCCAAAGACAGTTTATAATGTTGCCATTTTCAGATTAAATTTTATTTCGAAAGCACTTTTTTTTGTACACAAAGAAGTGCGGTGAGTAAAATTACTTTTTTTTTCTACAATGAGACCAAATCTTCTACTTTTAATTTCAATTTATTCTAATAAAGCATATTTTCTCCTTATACGCCTCTATCGAGTTTTATATCTCCATGTATACGTGCTAACGGGGTATGCAATTTTTCCATTCCCTTTATGTTGCCTCGTACCACAAATAGAGCTCTTTTGTGCTTTATAATTATGAGAACCTTACCTTGTAATTACGAAAAAAGGGTAAATTGCAAGTAGAGGCAGTATATAAGGTGTTAGCTAGCTTCAGCGTTTGCGGTCTTTACTGATACTGAAAATGTTGTAGAATAGTTTGAATTATAATTTGTCCTTCCTTTCAAATCCGCTATGAACTAATGAATGAATTATACGAATGATAGTTAGAAAAGGACCCCGCTTAATCACTATGGCAAGTGGCTCTTAGTGCCTTTTCTGTTGTTTTTATATAACAGATATTGACATTCTGACTAGAAGCTTTCATTAGCATAACTAGATTCTACGAATAGCTTTTGATTTTAGATAATTAATTTGTTAGACGGTTTTTATTGTAACCGACCGACAGAAAATTATAACATACTAAATTGTTAATTGGAGCTAAATTTCATCTACTTTTACGCTAATAAAATGATTATTATTTTTTAAATGAGAGATATTTAAATTTTGATTAATTAAGAATGATATTGTAATAATATATTAACCATAGTACATATTATATTGACGCTTCTCCGATTAATTGCGAGTAAAATCCAGTAATTTGCGTCCATGTTTCGCTGCAGAGGTTTGACTTCCTCTTTTAAGTTATCCTTTTATGTTTTTGGCCTTCGGAAGGGGAGAAGGGAATCACACATGTGCTTACCTTAAACAAAAGTAAATATTTAATATTAAGTGGGTTTCAGGAGCTTAAACACGAAATTATGCTTGTCAGCAATAACTTGAGTCTCTTTCAGAAATATATAAAGTAATAAAATGGGGAATTCCGTCCAGTTTGGCTGAATTTCGTGGTCGTCCATAGGCGTAGGTAAATTGTTTTCCCCTATAGTCCTTTTTCATAGCTGATGAGGTCTTATTACTGCATGGATTACATTTATGATCATTTTAAATCTCTGTAGTCATTTTACATACCTATTGAGGCAGGTAATAAAGACACAGGTTATAAATACTTCTTAATGGTGTTTTAAACATGTAGTATTTGCTGTCAGGCCATAGTGTTAACAGCATTATAAGAATAATAATAAAATGGCGACATTCACTCCAGCGAAAAGATGTTCTAATAAGTCTCCACTATCAGTGAGTGGAAAAGTTATTATTTTAAATGTACACGACTGCATAAAAACAATACCGACTAAATAACAGGTGTTATTGATGAAACACGATTACCCTAGTTTTACTATTCCAGAAATTGTTGAACGATGTTCCCTAATGACTGAAATTGGGATCTTTTAGAGAAAGTTCGCTAACCTTTCAGTCGTGCCGGACGGGAGATTACCATGAGGACATCAAGTCGAGTGTTTTCGATGACTGTTTTGGTGAAATGATAAAATTTGTTCCGGCTCATTCGATGGTGCTGATGGATAACGCAAGCTATCATTCACGGAGCATAGCGAAGACACCAACTTCATCTTGGAGAAAACAACTAATTATCAACTAACTAATTAACAAAGGTATTAAGTATGAACCCAATTTGATAAAAAAGAACTACTAGCCATAGCAAATTTACACAAAAATCGTTTTATGAAATATGCCGTGGGAGATATAGCAGGAAAATATAATGTGCTGCGCTTACTGCCGTATCATTGCGAACTAAACCCTATAGAATTTATATGGGCACAAGTGAAAGGATTTGTAGCAAAACTAAACACGACATTTAATATGAAAGATGTTAAGCTACTGTTTGATCAAGCCTTTAACGAAGTGACGCCAGAGAACTGGCGAAAAGGAGTTCAACATATGATTAAATAGGAGGAGGAAATGTGAGACCTTGACAACTTGATCGATCAGACGGTCTTTCTACAATCATCCAACCTGCATGCCTTTAGCGTGCCATTTTCAGTGTTTATGAATGGATAACAGTGGGCAAAACGCATAAATTGACCCAAAACCGGGTGGTACTACCTACACTTGATGAAAAGAAAAATTTTGCAATGAAATGCCGAACTATGGAAGTGGCATATATTATTTGTGGGTGACGCTGCAGTCTTTTTTCATACTTAATAAGATAAATTAAGTGAGGTTTTATTCCTCTATAGTACTTTGTATGGATGTAGTCGATGCCAATTCTATTGTGTTTTTTATTATGTTTAGAGCAAAAGTACCTGAGACAATCTGTCTTTTTTCGCTTTGGTTTATTTTGGATTTTAGGAGATGTTTTCTTTCCATTATTTACTAGTTCAAACATTCCTCAGTTTGCTTGGCTTGAGTTATTTACTTTTCCTAGAAGAAATGGAGAGAATTAGAGTGTAAAGGAGAGTGATAACATCCATGTATACAAACTGGCTACAAGTCATGCTGACATTCTGACTAATGGAAGTTAATTGTGGGCATATACCATCAAATAATGTCATGTTATTTCGATTGCTGATGTAATTTCTTTGTGCGACTGTGGGTTAAATTAAAGATTAAAGGTATGGGATGGAGAACGTCTGTCGGTGTTGCAGTGCAACGCGGCTAGGTGAGGTTGGATCTCAGATGATGTCATTTCTCGTGCTAATATTTTGTCATAATATAAAGTATAAAACTTGAACTGAAATGTTATGAGTGATATGTGCCATGTAGTTAGTAAGGATTGACTGGCTTAAACTGTGGAGAGAAACATCAAAAGATACTTTTTAAAACTGTCGGGTAGAAAAATTCTCCGGTGGAATACCTTTGTGGGAATCCTATGTTAGACTCATTTTCAGTCTCAGGCCGTATTTTTTTGCTTCTGGCGTATTGTTTGTTTGGTGCTTGGACTCCCTTCTTAAATGGAATTTTTACTGTCATTGTCAGGTGAGTTGTCATTTGATTTTCTTTTCTATGATTTGTCATCTTTTTATGAATTCCACGTGAACGATCTATGGCTAATTTCCTTTTAATACTCTCTACAGAGGTTCTGTGTCATCTTTAAAGGTAGCCTAGCCGCCTTCAGCGTCGTCAAATTTAATAAAAAATGCAGCATCCAGTGCTAATTGGTACCAGAATAAATATTTTTGTTGTGTTTGTAAACACTGATCCTTCGTTTTTGATCAGTCCACTTTCTGTGGAAGCACTTTAAACATTTCTGATTTGGATTTTTTTTTTAATTACTATGTCATACAACTCTCTGTATACGATATTTTTACATAATATGACTAATATTACACGTAGCACTCAGTCTTCTAGGTTCAATAGCCAGCAAGCAATTATTGATAAAAATCTTATGCAATGTTTAAAATATGGCACCCTTTATTTTAGAAACTTTTCCCCATTTTGTTCAGAAAGTACAATGTATTTCGCATCAGGATTATACGTAGTTCTTTATTTGTGTTACAAATATTGAGGTCTCCTTTGTGCAAAGAGCCTTGGATATATCTTATATAAGAATATGTTAGAAAATGTTCATATATTTTTTAGGAATCGTTCCTAAATTTATGAATTTGAGAAAAAATAATTGGGATTCTTTGTTCGAAATACTATAGGTTCCAATTTATTCAAAGTAATTAATTGTTTAACTAGGTGCTTTAAATTATTACAGTTCAAAATTCTAGTCTATTTAAACTGCTGGACATAAGTACTCCATTAAGGACATTTGTAATCGAAATATAAAGATCGACATTTTTATTATGACACAAAACATGTACTTCCACCTGCATACGCAAATGAGAAATAATATCTACTGGGTTTAAAATGAAAGTCGTAATATATTTGTAAATTTTTATTTACCTTTTTGGTCATCGGAGTAATCTTTGACAAAATACACAACAATGATTTGTAGTGAATTTCGATCGATCGATTCGACGTTTTTTTTTTTCGAAAATATCAACAATTATAAATTCTTAATATGCATAACTTAATTTTTGGTCAGTAGTTTTGGCGCTAACAATAGTAGCGAGAAGCCTGCATTACGAATTTTCAAATTTGCATAGCATACATTTTTGAAGAGTCGGATTTTTAATTATGTCAGACACAAGGTAGCAACACTATGCCAATTTTAATGAAACCGTTGAGCCCAATCAATTTATTTGTCAAGATGGTTTTAATTCTTGCTCTTACTGTATTGATGGCCTATATACAAGGTCTGTGGGATTTGACTTCCGAGAAAATGGCGGAAGATATGTTGGTTCTTGGAACCGTTCGAAATTTTAATTGCCCATGGTTTATACCGGGTGACCAAATTAATGTCTGGATTGAGACATAGTATTGATTAATCCTCTTAAAATCTGGATGTTCTTTGAGCAAAAGAAAAATTTTTTAAATGGTACATTTATTTGTTAATTTATTGATGTCTAAAAAAAGACCTGAACAGAATTATGGTACATAATCTTTGCTATAATATTTTTTTTTAAAAAGAGACCCTTTTATAGCTGGCTGTCCCCGAAACAATTTGGAATTTTTGGATCATTTTTTTTATCGGGATACATTGTATAATAGCAGATACCATTCTTGTATAAATATTTCAATGCCGATAACACGCGCTGGCTTAAACATCACAACAAGACTGACAACGAAAGTAGAGAAGCTGAAGCATTTGCTATCAGCGGACTTACTCAACTTGTGTACGAACCAACTCGGATATAAGAGAGGGACGAATTTGCGGCCCTCCTAGATCTTTTTCTAAACATAAATCCTGACCAGTACACAATTACAGTTGGTAAGCAGTAACTTTAAAAAAATGTCTCTTCCATCTTTGACAGACGAACACGGCATCGGCGCCGGCGTCTACAGCTAAGGAAAAAAGCAAACATGTTAGCCGAAATGTTTCCATTACACTCTACCTTAAACGACCCACAAGGCAAGGCTCTCTCCACTATATTTAACATCAACACAAGCATGGTAGAAGTTAAGTTTCATTACTGTGATATTCGGTAAATCCTGAAAGAACTAGCTAAGCAAAAGTCATCAGGACCGGACGGAATACCTGCCATCGTGCTAAAGAACTGCGCCAACCAATTAACACCCATACCTTCCAAACCTCTTCTCTGTCTGACCGAAAAGGTAATTACGCATCTTCTTGGAAAGTTGATAGAGTGCAACCTATTCCAAAAAACGCAAGAAAACTACGCCCTCAAGCTATCGCCCAATTGCCTTGCTTCGAAAGGTTTTCGCAAAGAGAGATCGACAAGAAATATATTGGCCTATGTCACTCGTATATGGAATAGGGAAATTAAGAACTACGGAGAATCTCAAGCGATTGCGTTGGATATTTCGAAGGCATTCGACAGAGTTTTGCTATGACAGATTACTCAACAAACCGCCGTCCTTCGGACTATCAGCGTCTCTCTCCAGATGTCTTGCCAGTTTCCTTAAGAACCTATCTCATCTCAGACACATTCACCATTAATGCGGGCGTGCTTTAGGTCGCAATACTTTCACCAACTCTGTTTCTCATTTATATTAATGATCTGCTACCGAAACCAATAATCCTGTTTACAATTTTACAGATGACAGTACTAACGACTGGGACTTATCACCTCAGACAGGAGCAGATTGCAACAATTAATCAAGATCTGGAGAAAGTCCATACTTGGGGCGACAGAAATTTGGTCCAGTTCAATGCAGCAAAAGCCCAAGCAGCCACGTTTACCAAGAAAGCCAATAAGGCGGGCACTGGCATCATTATAGCAGGATCGACCATTTCTTCATCCTCGCAAACCGGACTACTGGGTGTCTCGGTCAACAGCAATTTGTACTGGCATGACCACGTTGCTAACATCGCAAAATCAGCCTCGCAGAAGCTTGGTAAACTATTTTGCAACAAAAATTCTATCCACCGCAGCTGCTCTTGCTCTTATATATAGCCGGATTCGTAGCGTCCTGCGCCTTCTAGTTCCCACTTTCCATTCCTTTCAGTTGTCCCAATCTCCTGGATGTAAATTTCTATTTGACATAGCTCGGCGGACTCCATCAATCCAGGTAATTTTCGGTCTTCCCCTTTTCCTTCTTTCAGAAGGTGTCTAGATCAGGATTTGCTTTGGGACTCGTTCTTCGCCCATTCTCTCTACGTGGTCATACCATATCAGCTGCCGTTGGTCTACTTCTTCAAGGATTGTTTTCTGTACGTCCATGATTACTCTTATTCGCTGGTTATTTACTCGGTCTATTCTTGAATTACCGGCAGCTTTGCGCCAGAATTCCATTTCCAATGAGAGCAGTTTTCATTCTAAAGATTTATTAAGTTGCCATGTTTCGCACCCATATAGGATTATGCTTTTGAATATAGCGTTATATAGGAGCTTTTCCTTTCTTTGGAGACGTGGGTTGACCACAATATCGAATTGAGACATCCCATAACTTTTCTATTTTTCAATATTCGATCCTCTATTTCCTTTTCTGTTCGTCCACTTTTATCTATCTTGGTTCCCATGTAATTATATTCTTCACATGGCGTGCCATTGCCGAAGTCCAGGTCCTGAGCTACTCCGCCCACACACATGTATTTGATCTTGTTGCAATTTACTGTCAGTCCCCATTCCGAGCATTTCTTAAATAGTCTTCTTGTCATAAATTCCAGATCTTCTTTGTCTTGTGCCACCACTACTTGGTCATCTGTCAAGTGGAGAGTGTACAAATTTGAGTTATTTCCCCGCACCTAAGCATACCCTAAGGCGGCTGGATTCCATTCAGAAGAGAGCTTTGCGTGTCGTCGGCGCGCGACCCGGAGTTGACCCGCGATCTGGATAGTCTGGAACAGCGCAGAGACATGGCCGAGATCTGCTTGTTATACAGATATTTTCACGATAGATGTTCTCAGGATTTAGCTCGCCTCATCCCGCCCCCAGGAAAGCCTGCCTGATAGTCACGCCAGACGGCAAGATCGCTGTACAACTAGAAACACCTACAACATCGCTTTCCTTAAGATTATTATGTAGACAAACAAAAACAAATAATGAGTCTATTTTCATGACACTTCCTTTATATAACCAGTAAGATACAATTTTTATCTATAGCACAACATATAAAAACATTTTATGGTTACAAGAATTAATGTATCTCCCGCCAAACCGTTTGAAGTTGAAAACACGCCCCCTGTATATAGACTAGTAACATAGCTAGAGTGAGAATAAAAAAATTCATTCCTGTGTCAGCAAGTTTTAATTTATCTTTTGAAATATATATCATGGCGTTATGATCCAGTTCGGCTATGTGAAAACAAGATATTATAAAATATAATGGAACTGCAAGTGATTTTTCATCGTTTGTCACGTCTTGGCAGAAATAAGTCCATTTGGATAAAATTAAAGTTGTGTTTTAGATAGTGATAAGCAGGAAAGAAAATATTAGATATTTAATAATTTCAGATAAAATACCATTTAATACTGGGATTTTGATATTAAGCCTTATTCTGGTAGACTATTTATAAGTTTTTAAAATAGGCTAAGATTTATGTATATTTTCGGCTGAATTGTCTTGGGCTTTGGTCATTTATTGAAATAAGCATATTTTTCTTTACATGTTTATTTTAACGTTTTCACCATGGTTTGGTCTTTATCAAAACTGCAAAGGATAGGAAAACATGAATTAAGAGACCAATATGTGATTTTCTTTGAAAAAAAAGACTTACCTTGGACCGTAAAATACAGACATGATCAACATATAAAATACTGTCACTCGACATTAAGACACATAGTACAATAATAATTGCATATTCCGTCTATTTTAAAACGAAGACAAATTACACTAACTAAGTGACATTTACAGCTTGCTCAAACTACTTATCATTTACTGCATTTTGATTTTTTTTAAATATCGATCATTTCTAGGAATTCCTTTTTTTTGTGCTTGGTTCAGTCCTTGAGGTGTTAAGGCGGTATAATTTCGTTGTCACACTTATGGCTTTTAAGGCGGCTTTCGAGATATTGACTTTTTTGTCCTATGTATTGTTGTAAAAGCGTCCTTTAGATTTAACTGCATTTAAGCACGCCACTGGATAAGAATGCAAGCCCCGAAAGAATGTACACCTGCATGCGGCGGTTTAACGTTCCATGATTCTAGAATCGGCGGTTTGGAATTCTCAACCGACGATAACTCAACCGACTTTCCATTCGCGCGAAAATTATCGCCTTCGATTGGTTATACTCGGTCGAGTGGAAATATGGTATGTACCATTGCAGTTGTTACAAGGGATTTCCTAAACGATGTAACTTTTTTATATTTTGAATTCTTTGTTTTTAGGCTACTCAAAATTTTGTATAAGAGATTGTGTCGTTTTTGGCAAATTAAAACGTTATATTTTTTGAATAAGTTTTGAGACCGCTGAGAGAGACCACTTACAAAAGGCAGAGAGAGAGATATATTTTAAGTTGTTTTTGTTTGATGATGTGGGCTGATGTTTAATTGAATTGTTAAATTTATTTATTCTATTTTTGAATGAAGTGTTTGATTTATTAAATTTTCTGAATAATTATCAATTTTTAAGACATTTCTCGTTTATTAATCTCGCGTTCTCTTAACTCAGGGTCAGACAGTTGTATAGCCATGTCTGTTAATCCAAGGATAACCGATTTTTTGGGGAAATGAGATGACTATAGTCTGTTTCAGAAATGTATAGAGTAATAAAACCTCATTAGGTATGGAAAAGGACTACAGAGTGTCCCACCATTAATGTTCCATAGTTTGGCATTGGGTTCATTGCAAAATTCTTTTTTTTTTCATCAAGTACAGCTAGTACCACCCGGTTTTGGGTCAATTTATGCGTTTGTTATCCATTCATAAACACTGAAAATGCTACGCCAAAGGTTGGATAATTGTAGAAAAAATTTACATTTAAGGAAATTTTATTTTAACAAAATAAAAAATATCTATAGTATGCACGTAATATACATAGATAAAATAATAATAATTATATATTGTTAAACAACAATTAAATTATAATAGGTTATATTTTTCATCATCTGGGGAACTGTCATCACCTCTTGACATTATAATTAAAGGGTCGACTGTTTGATCGATCAGGTTGTCAAGATCTCAAATTTCCTCCTTGTGTTTATTCACATGCTGGACTGCTTTTCGCCAGTTCTCTAGTCTCACTTCCTTAATGCCTTGATCAAACAGAAGCTTAACATTTTTCATCTTAAAAATCGTATTTTTTCACTTGCGCCCATATAAGTTCTATAGGATTTAGTTCCCAATGATATGGCGGTAAGCGCAGCAGAGTTACATCATATTTTTCTGCTATATCTTCCACGGCAAAGGATGATTCCTATTGACTTTTAGGATCTGCAGTGATACAGTCGTCGACATATCAATAAAAAGAATGAAATTTTTTTAACACAATTGCTTCCAGGTCTTCCATAACAATTTGGGCAACTACCTTTGATGATCCCATAGCACACCCTTCTATTTGCTAATAAATTTGATCTTAGTATAAGAAATAAGTTGAGTTTTTTGTAAGCATTTATAAACTCATTTTGTAGAATATCGGTAATTTCTTCACATTTTTGTGGCCAGGGATATAGGCCTATACGTATAGAGGGATATGACTTCAAGGGAAATGTGGATATTCTTGAGTTTTTAATTTTTCTTCGAAATCTCTTGAATCTTTTATAAAATAATTATTTTTTTTAATAATGTTGCTAAGAATTTTTTCAAGAATGTTGATAACTAATTGCAGGGTGGTTGGATACATGATACAATTGATCTTAGTGGAATGTTTTGTTCATGTAGTTTTGGAGACCATCAAATTTCTGGTGGTATTGCATTACTAATTTATAGTTTTATATCTCTCCAATATAGCATAAAATCGGGATCGCAGCCTTTTTCATACGCAATTCCCAGGTATCCTATAATCATCACTACCGATCTCTCAGAATTGGCCCCATACATCCTGCACAGCTCCAGAAGACGATCCTAATTGTTTCTTTTCCCTTTTTTGTATTAATATTTTTACGGATGATGCTGAAAATCCTATAATATATATATAACCCGTTGGCCGACGAGAACAATGTCAGGCCCACTGGCCTATAATGGCCTAAGGGTCGGGAAGGAGTAACTCCAATAAATAAAACAACTGTCGTTTTCCACCACGGACTCAATTTATCCATGAATTTAGGACAGCCTTAGGATTTTGTTAATACCATATGTGCGTTATATGATAATAAAACACTCGTATTGCCGCTTTGTGCCAGAGACTATATGAGGAAGATGCGTAGAACAGATAGGCAGATAACAGATGCCACAATATTTTCAGTGCTTGGTGACGCGCTCAAAATCTTATATGCTCAATCTTTAGACCTAGACCTACAACATTACTTTGGTAAACTAGAGAATTAAAAATTTCATCCTGACATGTTAGTATGAATCCCTTAGTCTCAGATCATAAACCACTTCATCTCAGAAAGGCAAGCGTGTGCTTCTCGACCAGATTTTGCTGGCTAATGATGCTATAAATGGCACCTTGCACGTGTTTTCCTTATGTTCTCGAAGTACAGCCTTTTCTGTTCTGTAATATAACCCGGATGTTGCTGTTCAACTGCTTTTGCTGTCGCTCTAAATATAAACCCACCAAGGCTTTGTTGCTCATGGTTACGGACTATCACAAGCCTGACATTTTGGGAATGGCGCATGATGTACCCATAATCATTCTTCCGTGTGGAGAATTAAATCCTTACTGGCGTTCCTAGTGTTCTTAGTGCTATGGACGCATTTTCTTTACGCACACAACACACTCCTTCCCAAAAAGAATAACTGGCGATTTCTTTGGGTTTAATTGCAGGAGATGATCTGCCGCTAACGTGTAGAAACTATTTATATCAACGTTGATTATTTATTCGACCTGTACTGATTCATGATCGGAAAACATTAAATATATTTGGACATAGACGGCATAAAAGTTAGAACTACTATGATAAAAAAAGCTAAAAAAATAAAGGTGTATATGGTATTCAACAAGAGACCGAGTGTCCTACCCTGAGGGACACTTAAACTGTGATAAAAAAAAGTTGCTTCGAGGAGAGCTTAGTAAAAAAAAACGACTTGTCTTCAAAAAAATCAACTAACTTCTCTTTCAAATTTTGTTTAAAATATCCGTCGTACAATCAATCCAATAATTCCTTGCTTATACATATTACAACATAAAATAATATTAAACATATTATCCTATTGACCTACATATAATTATCTGTGCACTCGAATGAACCATTCTAAATAGCTGAGTATTAACAATTTGTAATGGCTTAATATTATATACCTTATGCTAATTAAAGAATAATAATATAATACAAATTCACCCTTATTATTCTACTACAAAACCACCGCAGGACCAGATGGTGTTCACGAAATAGTGCTTATGAAATGTGGTGCTAACTACGACGGCGTCCGGGGGTCACACATGAGAAATTATTTTAGATCAGCTCTGAGATAAAAAGTCAGAATTCTGAGATAATAAGGCATAATTCAGAGGTAAAAGTCAGAATTATGAAATAAAAAGTCAGAATTCTGAGATAAAAAGTCAGAATTCTGAGATAAAAAGTCAGAATTCCCGGATAAAAAGAAAAATAGTAATGTAAGTGCTTTATATTTATCTATAACTAAAGGTTGCTCCAAACCCCACAACACTTTAAGCCTTGTTTTATGCGCTCCAATACGACTACGAGTACGAACACTAGCATTCTGGATCGGTATCACGATATTTCTTACGTAATCTTTTAAATCCAGAATTCTGACTTTTTATCTCAGAATTTTGAGTTTTTATCTCAGAATTCCGACTTTTCATCTCAGAATTCTGTCTTTTTATCTTAGAATTCTGACTTTTTATCTCAGAATTCTGACTTTTTATCTCAGAATTCTGACTTTTCTATCTCAAAAATTCTGACTTTTTATCTCAGAATTCTGACTTTTTATCTCAGAGCGGTTTTAAAATATTTTCTCGTGTGAGACCCCAGGACGCCGTCGTAGCTAACAGCTCCATTATGCAGACTTTTCTCCCTATCATAGAGAACTGCATGCTTTCCTTCTAGATGGAAATGCGCTCAGGGGACCTTGTTGCTTTTTTGTTCGTAAGAAGGATTGTTTTTACTTTCATAAAACACCATACATAGATGTCTGATTGTCTGATCTTTGAGTTATTACAATAACCGTTTTCTGTACTTTGTTATTACTATTATTATATTTTTTGTCAATCTGCTATCTGTTCATTAAAAATCATGAAAGCAATAGAACTGTATTTAATTGATCTATTTTTCTATTTTATTTTTCATATTTTATTTATTATAAAATATTCAAATTTGTTTTCTGCTTATACAAACAACTTTTTATGTTTGAGCACGTATTTTTCATCAAATAATAAACGATTT
>MU186137.1:31906-57342 GCA_016904865.1 Pissodes strobi | reverse complement strand
GATTCCGTTTTCTCTGGGGATAAACATGCAATGTAATGGTTCACACTCCTGAAAATCCTACCACAGATAGTTCCGTCTTTTCGAGACTATAGAATTAGAATTGGAGAGCAACGGCTCTCTTCTATAGGCATTCCTCGAAGAAGGAAACGGCGTACTTTGTTCCAGAATACACTGCACGTGACAAGTTACTAATCCAAAATCTTGACTTTAGGCAAAAACCAGCCCATCCACAGTCAGGCCATAAACTACAGCAACCTAGTAACTTGCGACTTATACCTGAAATAAGTATATAATCTCCGTTAGGGTGAATTAAAAATTCTTAAACTTTTTATCAGGCAACGCACTACCTCAATTGAGTGTTTTCTAAAGAAAGAGGACGAAATCTGACCGAGAACGACTACTTAAGTTGTGGAATTCGATGTTAAAAAGCTAGCAAAAACTCGGCTAACAGGCCTGCTTTCCACTGTCCTGTATCCAATCGTAAAAATACACCAGCCAGTTATCGCCAAATTTTCTAACATCTTCAATATGCAAAGAAACGTTCCTAAGGCTGTGTGATATCATGTACTGCTGGCAGAGCAAAGAAATCCAACGATAAATCCATCATCGACAATGACCAGACAAACAGAAACCAATTCATTTCGAACGGCGGCCATTTAAAACTCCAACACCAAACTTTTTCGACGCATAAGTCGGTGATCAATCGGAATTGGACCTAAGCTAGACCCGTTTTTACCTTGCTGAAAACCATATATTTTAATACCGCAAAGCAGTTCGAGCGACGTTGCCAAGTTAGGGAATATACGCATTTAATAACATATCTTGACTGCGTATTTTTAACGCGAAAGCGTAAAACATGCGTTTATTATCAAAACAAGGCAGCATATCAATTATTTATGCATTTTCCTGTTGGGTCGAATCGTAACTACGTCAAAATCACAGGGCAAGCGCTTTGCCAATTAAACATCTGGCAACATTCCAGAATAACCCTTTCTATGAAACGTTCTGAAGTACATTATATTACACTCGTCCGTAGGCAGCCAACAACTCTTTTAAGGTGGATTACCGCCGGAAAAGGAAATTAAAGTGCACTGCTATATGTTTAAATGTTTTCTTAATAGCGATGTAGAATACGATACAATCTAGTGACTTACATTACGTATATAACTAGCTTGTTTCAGTTTATTCCTCAAACAGCTCGATAAGCACTGGTCGTTCGAAAATCATATCAGATTAAGGGCGGAATCACTGACTTTATTTGACTTCTATCTGTTAGATATTCGTGCTAAATTGTTATGTAACACTTTGGTGAAGAATTGAACTCATGTCGTCATTTTAAGAACTATTGTTGAAATGACGATAATCATAGTTCGTACTGAAAATTCCATTCTAATCACTTAATCATTTAGGAAGCTGAGATCTAAGCAATTACATAAAAAATTTTATAATGTCTCTCAATATATCCGATAATAAAATAGCCATACGCAAAAAATAATCTGTTTTCACATGAGGCAGAAAATGTTTCCTGCAAATATTAACTAAAACCTATGGATATATTTTCATCATAATATTTGAACGAATTTAATATCCATCAATATGTCCATGAAGTAAATTTACATGTTCCCAAATAATCATTATGCATATTTACTTTGTTCAATTTGTATAATAAATTTATCAGAATAACGAGTCAAGCGCAGTTCACACGCCGTATGGAAAATCGAACTATATTAGCATGTAAATTGAGGTTATGAAATGTAAATAAGGGAACGCGCTATTTATTACTTCATCAAAGATTAGTGGAGAACTTTGTCTACAAGTCAAAATCTACGTATTTGCTGATGCAAATATAATAAATTGCATGTGCATATGATAGTAAAATTACAGAAAGTTTTACAGCCATATACAGCCATATAGACATATTCTATATAATATTCACTATGTAGCCATCTCACTGTAGTCTCTTATAGGACAATGACTACCTAACTACATATCTCGCATATATATCCTACACTAGATAGCAATTTTTTTAATTCCAGCAAGTGATCACTTATCTTGGAAATGAAGCTAATGAGAATATAAATAAAACATTTTGCTAACGGATACAAGATTTAACTTCGGAATATACTTTCATTATACAAATATTTTCATATTTGTGATACCATTCTGTCAGGTTGTGTATATGGAGCTAGAACTAGGGATTAAAACTATCGATAATGATAACAATTAAAATCCCCGAAATTTTTAATAATATGCACGTAAAGATATCCTGAAAACAACCTTCAATTATCTGCTCAATCATTTGGTTATTAATATCTAGTAATTGGAATATCACCTGAGCTCATGACCTTCATTTTGGTGAGGATCATTTCAAGTCCGATCTTCAAATTTAGTTGCACTCTATCATCATTGAATCCTCTATGCTGCTAGTAAAATTCTCTAAAAACATCTTCCAGGGCCAACGTGAATAGTATTGTGATATTATATATATCCTTGTCCCCTTTCGATTGGGATAATGTCGGTTCTTAGATCGTAATCAACCTTTATTTATAAAGAAGCTTTCTCGTAGACTTGCTTGATAATGACTATTTAGAAGCAACGCTCACATTACCAGGGGACCTCAAAGTTACCCAAGTCTGAACAGACTCAAAAGCCTTCTGATAGTCAAAAAAGACTAAGGGTGGTGGTAAGTTACATTCAGTATATTTTCCATGGCTTGCATCTGCAGATGATCGATAATACTAAATCCTTTGCGAAAGCTTTCTTGTTCAACTGGTTGGTCTGAGTCTGTTTGTTATTACCTTTGTTATAAGCTTATGTAAGTGTGACAACAAGCTTATAGGGCGATAATTATCTATGTTGTTCTTACCTCCCTCCCTTCTTATATAATAGGATGAGTTCAGCATTTTGTCATTTATTGGGAACTCTCCTTCTGCGAGATATTTATTTAGCAATATTCGCACAGCCACAAGCAGAGTTTCTCCGTCCATTTTGACCATTTTGCTGGTTATTTGATCATCTTCTGGGCGTCTCCTATTTTACATCTGATTCAGTAATGCTCTTAGTTCCTCAATATCTATTTGGGGGATCTCTTTTGATCCTATGTTCCAAACTGTCGATCTTTGATCTTGACCCCTCCGAACTCGAGAGCTGTATAGTTCCTTGCAGAAGTCCTGCACTACAGCTATAAATCCTCTCCTGCCGCTGATCATAACATCACATCTGTTTCTTCTTTCCACTCGATAGTGTGGATCTAAGGACCTTCGTACTTTTGATATCTTTGATTATGTTTTTTTCTAAGCTTTATATTTTGATCCCCCAAGTCTTTCCTGATGTTCTTGCTAATTTCTTTATTGAATTCCTTATAAACTTCGTGCCAGCGGAATTAGTGTTAGGACTAGATTAGAATATTATCTTATTGTTGTTCAGTAAATCTATAGTTTTTGTTTTATTAGCTTACTTCTATCGTATCGTATATTTAATTTTCTTATCGCTCGGGCCATACGATGATTGCTACCTGTACCAAACCAGGTCGGATCAATAACTTCTTGACATTCTGTTGGTCAATATATAGTTAATCTATCTATTTGGACTTTTCCAGCTCTATCTTCTGTGTATAGTTTTTTCAAGAAAGTAGTAGTTTGCCAATACCTCTCCCATATTATTTCTCCTGTCCAGATCATGTTTATCTATATTTGGATTGTCTTCATCCCGCGTTTGGCCTATTTTAGCATTAAAATCTCCCATGAGAATGACAAAGTTGGCATTTTATACTATCATATTACTAAAATATCAAAGAAATTCTACTAATTGTAAAAGCAAGGTTAAAAGTTTGTTGTTTAGGAAAGTGCCGAGTGCAATATTAAGTAAGTTGGGATTTCGAATCTTCAGCAAAATCCAATACAACAGAGTTGTAACTAAAATATCGAAACACAATTTTACACTCGATTCGCGTTTCGCTAACCATGTTTACTTATTTTACAATTTTTCTGCTTTTAGTATTCGGTGGCTCGACTACAATAGTATCCATATATCATGGAAAATCATTTATCCACGCGAAAACAAGATACAGCTTTATCAACGTCCGCGAATAGGATTTGCGTTTGCCACGATATATCGACTATTAAGATTAGTGCAGCCTCATCAATATATCGTGCGATTTATTAAACATCCTGTAGCCGAGGGCCTATTCAGCATAATTCGGTAACCGAGATTTAATTTATGTAGAACAATACCGCAAGAAGTACATTGTTTACGATGCCCATATCAAAGGAGAATAGATTAGTACATCATTTATTTGAGATACGATAGATTACAGCTGTAAATCTCTAGTCAGCATTTCGGGAACAAAAATGAATACATATCCATTGTGGAAGAGATTTACGCTTACGAGCCAATATTCCATTAATTAGCATTGGATAATTGATAGAACGCTATGAAAAACCGTTCGAGCATAATGGAAACATTTACTGGTAAATGGTTTCTTACGGAAGAGATTTAGACCGTATGGATGAGTAACAATTATTACTAGAGAAGTGGAAGTACTATTGGGGTTATGAAGAATAATTCAAGCAATTATAAACCTTAAACGTGCAACGATAGTACATTTTATTATATAAATACACAACCGAACCATTCGTTTGGAAGACTTTGTTTCTCACCTAAACCAGTTCCTTGAAAGCACCTAACCTGCTGCCTTGAACTTGAAGTTATGTATCTCCCTTCAAGAAGGGAGCCGTTTGACGCTGCTACGAGGCAATTTACCAGCACACCCTTCGTCCGGCGCTTAGATAGAGACAGAGCTACCCTTCTTTTACGTTACACGTTATTCCAGTTTGAAGGGCTTTGTATTCGGGACGACCGCAACGTTGTCGGGCTCTGGACCCTGTCACGTCCACCGACCTTTCTACATGGCACAGACAGGAACCCCGCACTAGGTATCTCCTCTGGCTAAAGACAAATACATATACGCTGAAGTGGCACAGACGACCCTGGCTATGACGTCCATTTCTTCTTTGAGGAGACAAGTCGGTCCCTGAACATTTGCCACGCGTCGCCCAATATGGCCGCCGAAAGAGCAGCTACCCAACGCGATGTTATCCTGACCAAGAACTAAACGGAAGTTAACCTGCTACCTTATTTCCTATCTAAACCCGAGCTCACAGGAAACATGTGCCAGGATCTCTCCAAACAAGGTCACCCAATATCCAGCCTATGATAAGCAACTAGGGCAGAGGGCATAACAAGCAAGTGGTGGTTCTAACCCAAAACACGCAAAAATTAAAATTACAAGTATGGGAAAGCGGGTGCTAAAGTGGTATACGTGGACAGAACCCTACAAATAATTGCTTGTCTTAGCAACTAAAATATATCTAACATTGAAAAGATTTCTCATAACCTAACTAGTTTTCATCTTACCTATAGAACAATCTATAGGGTTCTATGGTCCCTTTTCTTCCTGCTATTGGCCAGTAGAACAAAATAAATAGCGTCTATTATAAAGAGATTTTTTCAAAAGCAATAACACTCAATTCCAAGCATCGGCGTGTGTGTGAAGATGTCGATTGACACGGTTCTTGAATAGTTGTAGGTTGTATGGTGGGACAATGACTACATTAGATATCTTACACTAGATAACTTTTTCCAGTAGGCGATCACGTATCTTGGAAAGTGATGCCATTCCAATCAGGTCGTGTAAATGGAGCTAGAACTAGGGATTAAAACTATCGATAATGATAATAAGAACCCCCAAATGTTTAATAATACGCACGTGAAGATATCCTGAAAACAATCTTCAATGCAGGGGAAGTGATGTTGAACTGAATGTATTCGGTCTTATTGTTTATCTTGCTCGCCAAAATTCTACTATTGTATCTTCTGTTAATTATGCTTGCTCTTGTAAGTAAAGTGGGATGCTCAAACAGTTGGTTATTAATAGTAATCTGGATATCATCTGAGCTCATGATCTTCATTTTTGTGAGGTTCATTTCGAGTCCGATTTTCAGTGACGCTCGACAAAGTTCTTGAAGCAAAACACAGATGACTCAGTTGCACTCCATCAACATTGAATCCTCTATACTGCCAGCCAAATTTTCTAAAAACATTCTCCAGAGACGGACTAGTTTTGGTGATATTGTATCTCCTTGTCCCCTTTCATTCGGATAATGTCGGTTCTTAGGTCCTAATCTATATTTATTTGTATAGAAGTTTTTCGTAGATTCGTTTGATAATGTCGTGAGTATCTATACTCGCACTATCAGGGGACCTTAAAGTTACCCAGATCAGGACGGAGCCAAAAGCCAAACATGTGTGCGGATCTCTCCAAACAAGGTCATACAACATCCAGCCGATGATAAGCAACTAGGGCAGAGAGCATAACAAGCAAGTGGTGGTTGTAACCCAAAACACCCAAATCACGAGTAAAGGAAAACGATATGAAGGGGATGCTAAAGCGGTATAACCTAATTAGTTTTTCATCTTACCTATAGAACAATCTATAGGATACTATGGCTCCTGTTCTTCCTGGTATTGGCCAGTGGAACAAAACAAACAGTAACAACACATAGTTGTTCACCGATTCCACCGCCACATCTTGCAAGAATTATTCAGTGACCCCCGAGACCGGTTTCTACCCTGTAGGCGTCATCAGTCGGGTTAAGCCTGAATGACTTCTGCAAAATGCGCAACTAAAATCAGTGAATCCGTCATCCAGCGGCTTTTCCGCAACACTGGCGCTATCTGCAGATTGCAGTTTGAACGCCAGATAGCAAGACTGCCTAGGACATAGCGGCGTTCGCCAAAAAGTCAAGTAAACAAATAGTGTCTATTATAAGAGATATTTCAAAAGCAATAACAGTCAATTCCAAGCATCGGCAACAGAAACCTAGATTCTTCTATAAAGTTTGGAAAATAGAATTAATTTCACTGAAGACGGAATGAAGATTTTGTGACTTACCACGTGGAGGTAAGTTTCTCATAACTCAACAAAAACTTTCATAGGTAGCCTGCATGGCATTGGTTAGGGTCAAAATACATTAACTTAAAAAATAACATAAAATGATGACCCTTATGATTTCAACCAGCCCATAAGAAACCTCGAAAAGGCTTCACAAAAGATGCAGACCTCTGATCGTCACCAAGTCAGCGGCATAAAGGAAAACCCCGATCTCTTACAAAACGAATTTCAAACCTTAACTGCGAAACAAAGACCTATAAGCAATTCAAATGTATACCCCAATCGAAAATACATGCGCACCTTTGTAATCAGGAACAGTCTAAATGTATTACTTATTTGACCATTAATAGGCATTGTTATTGTTTTTAACTGAGATGTCATCTTTATCATCTCTTCTCATCTGACGTAGATCGGTTCCGAATCTGAACTACATAACCTGCACACTATCCAAGGCGAGGCGTCACGTCATACTGATCGTGACAATATTCTATATTTATTTTCGAAATATTTCTTACATGTCTGGGCTCCATTTTCATGCTCATCATATTATACCACTCCTAAGTTTGGAAAGAAATCCAAATGAGAATGGTGTTTTGAATTCCAAAATATGGTAGTTTTTTTTAAGCAAAAGTGGTAGTAGAAATCTTTTCATCGAAAATAACGTTATTAAAAAAGATAAATATATAACATAATTACCTATTGCATAAAAAGTAATCCAAATAAATAACTACTTTAGCAATTACTAAAAAGCCCAAATCATGATCTGTTTACACTAAACCACTAGGACGCAATACCGACTAACTATATAGGTACCAGTTACAATACGTCGGCAACAGCCACGAAATAAAAATAAGTAGTACTGTTAAGCATTATTGAAACAAGCAATGGATTATAAAACTTTAAAAAACTTTTAAGTTAAACGTAAGTGCTCCAATTTCAAGGTATCATCAGAACAAAGCCAACGAATGATGAGAAACTCGAGCCCGTTAGGAAAATTAGAGTTTACTTAAGATGGAGTTTTGTTTGCAAAAGTTAGTAAAAGAGAAATTAATGAATAACGCAGAGTCCACTAGGGTGTAATATAAATAGTAGTATTGATTGTTACATGCTAAAACAACCGTGAAATTCCGAGAGAGTTTTACGTGAAAGAGTTATTAAATTAGTCGAGTAATTAAAAAAGAAACTTTAAAGTTGTTTTGAAGTTGAACGAAGTCACTCTAATTTTAAGGCATCTTTAAAACAAGGCAACAAAGGGTTAGAAACTCTAGCCTGGCAAAAAAATATTACAGTTTTGTTCGTCAAAGTTAGAAATAAAAAAAAATACAAAATAGAAGTTCAAAGATTGACTACCATGGTTTAAATTAACAGATAATTAAATATTTATTTACAAGAAACTGAATCTCTCACAGTCTGATTCAATTCACACACGCCGATTGATATTCAAGACCTTGCTTAACATACGAGGCAAAGAACATTTACAGACTGAACAATTAAACTAAAATACCAAATAAAATAATTAGAAAAATCCATCTTTTACCTGTGATGGGTTTGGTTTCTGCTTGACGTCGAAATCGGCTAGGCTGCTTCAGAGGGTGAACGAGAAAAGCATCCACGCAAAATTGATTTTTGTCAAAATGACGTTACTCGAAAAAAACCAACTCACCTGACAAACGCAGTACTAAATCCGTTTAATTAGAGAGTTTCATGCACCAAACAAAGAATTAAGTAAAGATAAGCTAAATGTGAAGTATAATACTCAAAAATTAGTCGGGTGGGAAATCCCACAGAGGTGAAATCAACCAAAAACTTCCAACACGACACCAGCACTGTACTGCACTGTAAAGAGTGGCGCACGCGAAATTTCCAGGAACCAACTCGGAAGGCAAAGAAACTAAATTCAAAATCTCCACTTCAAAAATCTCGACCGGCCAATCGAAACACAACCCGCATGTCACATGTCTAATCTAACAATCTAGTCGAGTTCGAAAATAATAACCCCGGATTTTGACATACCGAAGACTATTTTAATAATTATACGAATTAGCCGAAAGGAAATACTTATTCGACCCTACATTTATTGAAAAAGAATATGCTAGAATAAACTTTAACTCCTGTCCGGTTAAAACAAACGAACGACGGTACAACGTTCTAGAATCAGTGCGCGTTCTTATCACTAAATGAAAAATGCACGAAAGAAAACCACGCCAGTATCGAGTTTAAATTAAAAGAGTAGATCGCTGCAATCCACTTTCTATCGCCATTTCAACTACTGTGCGATAGATGTCACCCGGCGAATGTATAATTTCATTTGGATCGATATTCATGAAAAATTGACACTATGGTGAGCGCAATTTTAAATTAATTCTTTCATAGTACCGCAAACCTTGCTAGTGCAATTTCGATGAACGACGAAACAAGCGCACAAATCTGGCCCGTTACAATATTAGCATCATCAGAAGATGATTAAAACTCAATCATCAAACGTAATCATTTCCTGATGATGCTAACATGGTTAGCGAAATGCACCTCGAGTGCAAACATTCTGTTTCGGTATTGTGGAAAAAATTCTGTTTAATTTTTCTTAAATTAAATACCTTGGATAAAAAAACGCGGAAAATGCAAATAGGTTATCACTAGACTACTAAAGAATATTTAAATGATTAAGAGTAAATTTCCCCCACCGTTTGCAGATTTTAAATGTGATGCCTGTTTAATGTGCTGAATGGAAGACGTTTCTACTGAACTTAAGAAATATGGAGCCGGCATTTTATGGGAATCATTAACTAGTCGTTTTATTAAATTAACAATAATAGGATTATATCTTTTAATTAAAGAGAGACAAACAAGGTTTTCGTAATTACAAAGGAATCAGTACAATCAGCTCAATTAAGTAGATAATTAGTATATAGTCAAATTTTGGAAAAAGGACTGGAGAAGCAATTTAATAATATACAGAAACCAAGTTTCTCGGTGTCTCTATTAAATTTTTCCGAATTTGACTATACAAGTACATAATTGCATAGAGTCTTGTTTGTCTTTACGGGAATCCACCCCCGAAATTGTTCTTTAGTATCTTGTAAAAGATGGTTTTGATGAGAATTTCTTTTCTTTAATTCTCGGAGTTATACAATATAAGGGTTTCATTTCGCACCTTGCATATATTACTTCGCATGCGCATATGCAGTTCTGGAAGCGTCATCACATACTATGCAGACAAAACCAAAGGGCACCTGAAACTGAAACTTGATATCATATGTCGCAATTATAATGCCGATATTTTCATTTTAATTAAATATTTCCTATTTATGTTCAGAAGGTTTACATTTTAATAGTGTTTCTATCTATAGCAAATACTGGCTTTGTTGTTTGGATCTCGTTCAGAAATTTCGGTGCTAATCAAGATATATAACTACGACCACCTACATGATAAAGGTTCAATTAGTGATTTTTGAATAGTCGGACTTTATAGATTTTTGATCTGGTATTGGTTGTAATCCTGAATTTGAGGTAGAAGTTCAATGATAAGCTTGAATATGGAATGTATAGTTAAAGTTTACAGCATAAATGTAAGTTGCCTCACTCACTATCGAAACTTTAATGCATTGAGATCACAAGCGTGCCGCAGATACCTGCATATTCTGTAAACTTTGTACTTTGTACCGTCAAATACAACAGTGTATGCGTACGCATAGGCGGACTCTGGCCCCTCGAGCAGGAAGAGGAAGAGGGTTCATTAGATCAAATTGAACTTATCCGAAGTTTTTCATTGTCATCATCATGGGTGCTTTCAACCGTAAGAACGTTGCTGGGAGCAAGTTCTAAATATTTTGTTTGCTTGCTCAGTGTACTTACAACATTTCTACGGCATCTTAAAGAGTAGAATCAAAATTCTAATTTTAGCTAGCAAATTAGAGTTTTACAAATCTAACGTCACATGTAGACTCATTAGCCATATGACGTCCCAACACCGAGCAATTACTAGTGACTTATCAAAATAGGGGTACAATCGATACATAGTCTGCATGCAAAGTGGTTTTGTATCGATATGCAAATCAAGTTATGAATTGTTAATTACCGGACGACACACCCTGAGATCTAGTTCACGACAAGTTAATATAACATGAATTGGTTTGGTGGTGTAAGATCGAATTTGGCTTGAAAATTTAATTAATTCATGTATATAAAGTTCTCAAATATTCATCGGGATTGGTAGATATCTCAAACTTGTAGGAATTACTGACACATTAATGTCGCGAAGGAAGTAAAAGCGTGCTTGTGCTTATCTGAGTCATGCAAAGTAATATATTAATATGCTAAACTTATCATAATACACTAGAATTGATATATGAATTATGTGACTCGTTATATGTATGTAAATGAAGTTACGATTCGCTGACTTACGAAATCAGTATCTGCTATTTAATTAGCAATTAGGTTATATGCACTACTCAATTACCTAAGAAAATAAGGCCATTTACAAAACACGACATTTGAAGCTACCTTTAACATATCAGTGCAACCAGCTTCCTATATTAATCACTACATAAGGTTAACTATTATTAAATGTCTAACAAAACTTCTTGATTATTTAATTCAACAAGAACTACTTTCTTTACTGAACTGAATCAATTTTATCTTAACAAATTGCTTTTCGTCCGCAGAAAATACCTTGTTACTATTCTTCTTCTACAATCCTCTCAATTCAACTTCACCAGAGTTATAAGACTTCGAAACTTAATTCGAATCTTGAGTACATGAAAAGATTTGTCTTATCTTACTACAATTTTCCAACCGCCATTTTGCATTCTCAAACGGCATAAGACAGACTAGAGACCCTATCTCTTTTCTATTTTGCGAAAATGGGTAAAAACGCTCAAAAGAGTTCTTAATTCAGTGTTAAAAAACATCTGTGCAAACAAATGAGAAAATGACTAAATATCTTGGCATCAAACAGGGCTGCGACTGGGTAGATGTTCTTGGCGCCAAACCCAATCAGAGCGATGCCTGGATCGTTGCTTTACGGGTGAATGTAAGGCACTTGAATTTAAAATCAAATTTTTTAAGAGAAACATGTTCTCTCTTTATTTGACATATTATTCTATAGACAACATTGACGGAGAAAAAATATATTATATTATATAATTATACAATTAATAACGGTTTCCTTGATGAAGTGACAACTTGCTTTTCAGCGATAGTTTCATATAATGGAGCCTATGCTGCCGACAATCCAGGTTCGGACTAAGGAGTAACTGAAATACAATGCTTTAAATACACAAATTTGAGGAGGTAGAAACATGTTCCTTCTTTATTTGACATATTGTTCTTTAGACAACATTGACGGAGACCAAGATATATTATATTGGGAACAATTAATAACGATTTCCTTGACGGAGTGACAACTCGCTTTCCAGCGATTGTTTCATATAATTGAATTTATTATACCGACAATCCAGGTGCGAACTAAGGACGAACTGAAATACGATGCTTTAAATGCACAAAATGCTATTTACGTGGGGTGAAATAAATCTATTTCGGTTCTAATTCTACGAAAATACGGGGTGTTATCATCAAACTATACGGTGAAAAACGTTAAGTTAATACGTTAAATGAAGCAATTTTGATGACATTTTCTACAAACATACCCTTTGATAGCCTTCCGAACCAACTTGAAATTGTCGTAAAATAATGTCAAGTGTGTGTGAGCTAGGGGTTCGCGAGACCGAGACCGAGACGTGGCAAGTCTCGGTCTTGGTCTCGAAGAAAAAATTTAGTCTCGGTCTCGGTCTCGAGTCTTGAGTCTCGAAGCTCGAGACCGAGACCGTGACTGCCTCGGTCTCGGTCTCGGTCTCGGTCTTGTCTCGGTTTGGCCTCGGTCTCGGTTTGAGCAAATAAAAAGTAATTAAATAATTTACTGTTTTATTTCGTTAATAACACAAACGTGACTTCGGAATGTTAAGTTAAATGAAACATCTAATAAGTGTCTTTTGTGTATCTGTTCTTGGTGCAGATGTGATATTAGGGATAAACTTGTTTGCAACAGTTGTTTGGATAATAATAGTTAACTTAAATAGGTACCTACTAATATTTTAATATATTTCATGCTAGTTTCTAAGTTTTTGTGTTGATATAAAAATGCTTACCTCTAATGTAGGTAGGTATACAAGTGATAAGGATTTTTAAGTATGTACAGGGTGGCTCGAATTCGTGTCTATGTATGGGGAACTCGAAAACCGTAAGAGATACAGTGTCGGTCAAATTAAGGCAAAATTGCGAATTTAGGTGCCTGACAATATGCCGTTTAGAAAGTTTTAAAATTCCGAGTAATTCCGGAGATATTCGGAAAAAACCGAAATTTTGAAAAATCGTTTTATTTTTTTCCTGAGCTTATTTAAAAACGGATTTCAAATTGAATTGCACTTTTGCATTGCCATTTTTTTCGCTCTATCCAATGATGGTACCCAGTTTGAAATCCGACGTTTCGTCTTCAAGGGATCATCATTAACTTTCTTTTTTTAAATACGAACTTTAATTTTTTTTAACGTTTTTCAGATGTTATTGGCTTTATTAATATGATTATGTGTTTTTATTTTTTTTTTTTTATTTTTTTTATTTTTTTTTTTAATTTTATTATTATTTTTTAAATTATATATTTTGCTCTGGCGTAATTTTAAACATTTTAAGATAGGTACTTTTGAAACATTTATATTCTATAAAAATATTTTATTTTGTTTTTTGTATTAAGTGGAAAATTGGAGCGTAATAAAAATAAAAAATAGTAAAATTATTTCTTACGAGAATATTAAATTAAATTATATAAAATCACGGCAAAGCAAAATATATGAAATAAAAATAATAAAAAAATAATAAAAATTAAAAAAAATAAAAAAAATAGAAACACATACTCATATTAATAACGCCAATACCATCTGAAAAACGATAAAAAAAATTAAAGTTTGTATTTAAAAAAAGAAAGTTGATGATGATCCCTTGAAGACGAAACGTCGGATTTCAAACTGGATATCATGATTGGATAGAGCGGAAAAAGTGGCAATGCAAAAGTGCAATTAGATTTGAAATCCGTTTTTAAATAAGCCCAGGAAAAAAATAAAACGATTTTTCAAAATTTCGTTTTTTTCCGGATATCTCCGTAAATACTCGAAATTTTGAAACTTTCTAAACGGCATATTGTTGGGCACCTAAATGCGCAATTTTGCCTTAATTTGACCGACACTGTATCTCTGACGGTTTTCGAGTTCCCCATACATAGACACGAATTCGAGCCACCCTGTACAGGGTGTCCCAAATTCGAGCCTCATACATTGAGATCTCGGAAACTAGAAGAGATACGAGGTCGGTTAAATAGAGGCAAAGTTGCGCAGCTGGATGCTGATCAAAATGCCACTTTACGAGTTTAAAGATTTCGAATAATTCCGAAGATTTTTGGAAAAAACCGAATATTCGCGATTTAATTTGTGTTTTTTAATGACTCTATTTGAATAGATATAACAAAATAAATTTCACATTTTCATTGCTACTTTTTCTGTTCTTCAAGATTGTGTTATCAGATTTTCAAGCCGACGTTTCGTCTTTGAGCTACCATCATCAACTTTGTTTTTTTAAATACGGCCCTGAATTTTTTACTACGGATTTTAAGAGCTTTTAAGGTCCCAAAACCAATTATGTATCGCACTTATTCGAAAAATTCATATTAGTGACATTTTCCATAAGAACTCATGTGTTAGAGAGAGACAGAAAATAGATTTTAATAGAATTAAAACCAAAAATATTTTTTACGCATTAACGCCTTGCATAAAGAAAACTTAAAAACTAACATGAGAAGTGGTTAATAAATAATATAATAATTAAAGTGTCAACCCTCAAACCATAGGCTCTAGGCTATATTTCTAGCAATTTACCCAAGTAAATAGTTGTGTGGGATAGATTTGGAACAAATAATAAATTTCACATTCTCATTGTTGTATCGCACTTTTTCGAAAAAATCATTTTAATTATTTCTTGGTAAGATCTTACCAAACATCTGTTTTCTGTCTCTCTCTAATACATGAGTTCTTATGGAAAATGTACTAATATGAATTTTTCGAATAAGTGCGATACATCATTGGTTTTGGGACCTTAGAAGCTCTTAAAATCCGCAATAAAAAATCCAGAGCCGTATTTAAAAAAACAAAGCTGATGATGGCAGCTCAAAGACGAAACGTCGGTTTGAAAATCTGATAAAACCATCTTGTAGAATAGAAAAAGTAGCAATGAGAATGTGAAATTTATTTTGTTATATCTATTCAAATAGAGCCATAAAAAAAATAAAAATGAAATCGCGAATATTCGGTTTTTTCCAAAAATCCTCGGAAATGATCGGAATTTTTAAACTTGCAAGGTGGCATTTTGGTCAGCATCAAATCGCGCAACTTTGCCTTTATTTAACCGACCTCGTATCTCTTCTAGTTCCGAGATCCCAATGATGAGGCTCGAATTTGGGACACCCTGTACACATAAAAACTAGGTACCGCTTTATGTTAATTTTGTTGTGAAAGTCAACGCTTTTTCTTCTTATTTTTTACATTTCCTATCAGTTGTAGCGTAGCCATACAAAGTGATGTCATTTTCAAACATTCTGTATTATATGGAAAAATTTATTTTGAAAACTTAAAATTTAACGGTATACAGGGTGTCGCGAAATTAGTGGACGAAACATCAACCATGTATTTATCGGTCAAAAATAACTAAAATTTTTCTTATAAATTTAATATAAAGAGTGTCCGGAAATAACATCGCCAAATTACAGATGGCGATTCTACATAAGAAATCTTGAACATTTTTTCATATGAACATGGGTCCGAAAATGCATAGTTTCCAAGATACAGGGTGTCAAACTTTTTATAAAAAAATCAGTTTTTTGTTAATATCTTAAATATGATTTTACTGATTTTGTTGAAATTTGGCAGGGTTATCTCTAGTAATAAGGGGCTCATTTAGCCTTAATTAGATTAAAAATATAAAGTCCAGTGGCGTCCCGGAGGGCATCATACCGAATATTATTGACAAAAAAAAGTGTGCGCCGCTGACTTTTTCAAACATTTTATATTTTTTTCGTATTAAGCAACTAAAAATACAATATTTTTGATTCTCGAGTTGTTTTCGAATCTTGCGTTGTTTTCGATAAAAAAAGTAAAAACCGGTTTATTACATTTCCAAGCTTTTTTGATAAAATCGATATATTTTTTTTTATATCTTAAATATGCTTTTACCGATTTTGTTGAAATTTAATAGGGTTATCTGTAGTAATAGGCTGCTCATTTAGCCTTTATTAGATTAAAAATATAATGTCCAGTGGCGTCCCGGGGGGCATCATACCGAATATTATTGACAAAGAAATGTGCGCCACTGACTCTTTTAAACATTTTATATTTTTTTCGTATTAAGCAGCTAAAAATACAACATTTTTGTTTCTTAATTTGTTTCCGTATCTTGCTTCGTTTTCGAGAAAAAAAATAAAAACCAGTTTATTACATTTCTTTAGGGCACAAAATTCTACATCAAACGCTGTAATAAACTGGTTTTATTTTTTTTTCCTCGAAAACGAAGTAAGATACGAAAACAAATTAAGAAACAAAAAAGTTGAATTTTTAGTTGCTTAATACGAAAAAAATATAAAATGTTTAAGAGAGTCAGTGGCGCACATTTCTTTGTCAATAATATTCGGTATGATACCCCCGGGACGCCACTGGACATTCTATTTTTAATCTAATAAAGGCTAAATGAGCCGCCTATTACTACAGATAACCCTATTAAATTTCAACAAAATCAGTAAAGCATATTTAAGATATAAATAAAAATATCGATTTTATCAAAAAAGTTTGGAAATGTATAAACCGGTTTTACTTTTTTTATCGAAAACAACGCAAGATACGAAAACAACTCGAGAGTCAAACATATTGTATTTTTAGGTGCTTAATAATATAAAATGTTTGAAAAAGTCAGCGGCGCACACTTTTTTTTGTCAATAATATACGGTATGATGCCCTCCGGGACGCCGCTGTACTTTATATTTTTAATCTAATTAAGGCTAAATGAGCCCCTTATTACTACAGATAACCCTGCCAAATTTCAATAAAATCAGTAAAATCATATTTAAGATATTAACAAAAAACTGATTTTTTTATAAAAAATTTGACACCCTGTATCTTGGAAACTATGCATTTTCGGACCCATGTTCATGTGAAAAAATGTTCAAGATTTCTTATGTAGAATCACCATCTGTAATTTGGCGATGTTATTTCCGGACACCCTATATATCGGGAAGGGAGCTAGAGCCTCTTAAAAATGGGCCCTGAATATGGTTTTCTTTAAATATTTCCGAAACGGTGTAAAATAGAGTTTTAAAATTTTGGGATTCTACTAACCTTAATATTCTGAATTTAAAAATGGAATTAAAAATAAAAAATTTTAGTCAGGTGCGAACATTTTCGGGGGTGAATCTAAAAATTAACTTTTTCTGGGCTAACTTTTTATACATTTTTCTTCAAATTTTGGAAATTTGAATTTTTTTTTCGCAAAAAAGTGCCTCTAAGTTTGTTTCGCTAGGACGTAGCGTTTTTGAGAAAAACGGATTTTAAAGTATACTGACTGCCAAAAACGGGTGTAAAATGAAGGTTATAATTTTTGATATTCCCCAAATATTCCTGTTGACGTTACAAAACTTCATATTATTATAAAATAGTAGAAACACTTGTTCCAGAAAAAAGTTATGACAGATTTGATAAATTATAGTAAAAAAAACATCTTTAGGGGCCCACCTTTAAGAGGTTCTAGCTCCCGTAGGGGGCGTTTCCCGATATATGTTTATAGGAAAAATTTAAGGTATTTTTGACCAATAACTATAGGGCTAATGCTTCGTCCACTAATTTTGTGACACTCTGTATAGGTATACGGTATATACTGTATAAATGGATATGGTCAGGTGGCCATTCGTCTTTTAATATACTAATCTGACACGGTTGTACCAGAAGCAGATATCCAGTTGTTTTAATGGATACGCGATGTTTTATTACCTTGTAGATATTACGAAAAATGTGAAAACTCATAGCTGTTTATTGCTTGGAAATGGCCCAAAATAAGTTATCTATATAATTACATATTATGTACATAACAGTATAACATTTCTTCTAGAATCTTAAAAAGAAACAGCCCAATTTAAAATAAACAAGCGTTATATCCGGATTTGCACGATTATTGGTTGATTGGACCCTGTTGGCATAAATTGCCAATAACATAAAAAAAAATAGATTTTTTCAGAAAAATAAGTTTTGAAAATTCAACAAATAAAAATATTTTTCGAGACCGAGACCGAGACCGAGAGTCTCGTTACCTTGGTCTCGGTTTTGGTCTCGGTCTCGATAGGTAAGTCTCGGTCTTGGTCTCGATTCTAATTTCCAAGTCTCGGTCTCGGTCTCGGTCTCGTTTTCGAGACCGAGACCGAGACAAGACCGAGACCGAGACCATAGTCTCGCGAACCCCTAGTGTGAGCATTCTACGAATTTGACTAATCAACCCTCCTTTACACGGAGCCTGGGATAATAGTGTCAGGCTAGTAATTTATCACGTATTTTTAAGATATTTAGAGTTTTATGATGTAAGGATGTTACTGTTTAGAAATAGGAGGAGGAAAGGAATGCCTGTCAAGGGGTTTTTTGGGGTATTATTATTCTGCTAGCCGTTCTTGGCATCGGTCGATTGCTCTGAACAATAGATACTATACCGAGTTACGGAGTGTTTTATTTAATTAGACCGAGAAAATAAAGGTGTAGTTCAAATGTAGATATATATTTATGAAAAAGAAGTCAAGTTGTGTCGTTCTAGCGCCAACAAAGTCGCGTAGGGAATTTCTAGGAGACAAGCTCTCTAAATGTCTGAAAAATGGTATTTTGAGGGAAAATTTAAAAACATGGATATTTAAGACAAAAAATTAAAGTTTTAGCTTTTTCCCTGAAAAGCTTTTTGGTGCAAAAAGATTACCTGACGAGAATCTACGCTAAAACCGTATTAGGAGACATTTTAGAAATGATGATACTTTTTAGTATAGGGTTATATAGCTAATGAATTTAGACTTTTCCCAGTTTTGACACTACACGTTACCGCTTAATATTTTATGACTGAACAGTGGCATAATCTGGAGAAAATATTATTATTTTCTGAATATAGCACACAAAAGTACCTATATTTCATGATATTAATCTCGCTTTGTTGAAGTTTTCGCTTCTGTCGTGTTGTCTTAATCACTCAGTGCTTGCTAATATATTTTCCTGTGAGACTTCAAATTGGCTTGTTAGAAAATATTGAAATTAGTAGGTGAATTTACCTTCTTGAAGTCTTCCAAAACGTTTCATGTAATTTTGATGTAAATTAGATAGAGTAGCGAACAGTTAGGATTACCAAGGTTTACATGGTTACACTCGGTTTACACAAATTCTTAAACTTTTTGCAGCGTAGTTGATTAAATATAAGTATATACAGGTCTCACAAAATAGGAAGATACCTGACCTTCGGTTGGGCGGTAAAACAGGTGGACGGGGTCATCTAGGAGATCATTTACCAGATTAACTTTGACACGCACACTTCTGCACAGTCTGTTAAAAAAGTAGGACGTTTCTTGCGAATGAATCTATTATTTTCAATTATTTGTAATCGTGCCTTTTAAGAGTAAAATTGAAGGACGAGAATTATTACACGATCAAAGTCGCGAAATAATTTACAATCTTATACAGTTTATGCAGATGCAGGAAGACTATTGATTGATTTTAGTAAAGTACACGAGCGTGTTTCATGTTTTTGGCCGACTTAATTTCCTTGTCACCGAGGTGAAATGCGATATGTCTCACCTTCCGTTTGCTGTTAAGCATGATGCCCTCTGTTTTTGCAGGTGCAATTTGTAGGTTTATCTGCGTCCAATCCTTCAGTCTTTCAAGTGCTTCATCAGTTTTTTCTATCACTTCCCGTTCTCACTTTTTAGTGGGAACTATTACCAGATCATCCGCGTAGCAGACTAGCTCGACACCCCGAGGTACTGGAACTCTTATCACGTTGTCATAGAGGACGTTCTACATGGTTGGTCCCAACACGGACCCCTGCGAGACTCCGCCATAGATTTGCCTCTCGTTGCGGCATGCGATGTTAATTGTCCTGTTGGTGAGGTAGGATTGAATCACCCTAATTAGGCCTGCACTAACATTCTTGTGCCGCAGGTTTCGGACTATAATATCCCAGGAGCTGTGTTAAACGCATTTTTAATGTCTATGAGTAGCATCGCGTCCAGCCGCACGGTATCGACCCTGCCAGTCTTCTATCAATCGTTGGTTTAGCAGGCCCTCGTATACCTTACCTAGGACGTCTATTAATCATATCGGGAGATATTTCGCCTGTTCGTTCTATTGTTTCTTAGGCTTTTCGAGCAAAATGAGCTTTGCGCTTCCATTTCAATGGAAAAATGTGTCGGTTATATAATATATTAAAACACATTTATAAATAATTGAAGTTACACGATATCACAGACTTTATCACGGCTGGTGGCAAGTTATCCAAAGGTGGGGCTTTGCTTATTTTTATTCTTTTCCATATATTTTTAATATCTATCGCCGAAGATGTCATCTTCAAGGTCTTTGCACAGTTTCTTCCAATCTTCTAATTTTGCTTTCTCGATTTCTACCCGCAGATTTATTTTTGCCTGACTGTATTCGTCTTTATTTGCCTGTCTAGCTTTTCATAATGTAGAACACGTTGGAAGAGTCGTCGTTTACTGCACACGAATAATTTTGTTTTATATACCGTCCGACCACCAGTATGGTAGTTGGTAGCCACCCCCGCATGTTACTCTTGGTGTACTCGCTCTGTATGCTTCTCTGATATCTGATCCTACCCCCGACACACAGTTTAGTACATTTCTCCTTGTTGTGTTTTGTAATATTTCTATAAGCTTTCTTGTATTGGTCTCACCACATTTGACATTTCTCCTCTTTTTTGTTCTTTCCTGCAGGATTCCTATGATAGTAAAGCGGTGGTCTCTCACGTCTTCCAAAACCTGCCATTTTGTATTCTGTATCAAAAGGCACACGCCTAATAACCGTGAACGCTGGAGGAGAAGATGGATCTGTGCCAAATTAATATGTCAGATGGAAGTCACACTGCAGTACTGGGGATCACAATAAGGAGATGAATTATGAAAATTCACAACCTGGTGGGCCTCAAATAGACGCTGTCTATTTGCTCCGGGATCGTCGTTGCCTCATTAAGCCTTCGCCTGAACTCCCCCCAATCGAGATTCCTGTATGAGATTTTCACCTCACAGGTCTGTGGCCGCCTTGGTTCAAGGCTAATCACGATCGGGAGGTGATCAGAATTCAGCTCGTTTAGCGCCTTAAGCGGCGGAACGTCGGCGATTCCCTTCGTAATAGCAACGTCCAGGTAGGAGGGGGTAGCTGCCTAAGCAGGGTGGAAAGTTGGAATTTCGGAGTGGTGAAATAGGAGATCTGGGTTATTTTCAATTGCTTGGTACATCATTCGGCCCATGGCGTTTGTTGATCCGGCGCCCCACACTACGTGCCTAGCATTCAGATCACCAATTAACAGGGACCTCTTGTTGTCCGGTAGAAAAGCCAAGAAGTCGTCACGGGTAAAGGGAACGTGCGGAGGGACGTAGGCTCCCGTGATACGCAGACCGTTCTCGGTCTCGATACAGACGTGTTCTGCTGCCGAGCGAATGTGGTGGACCCTTTTAAAGGGGACCGACCTACTTACCAAGCAAGCCACACCTCCTCCGCGCTGATTGGGCCTATCAGATCTCTCAATCTGATAACCCCGAATCTTCAAAACCATCCATGGGTCAATGCGGGTTTCCAATAAAAAAATAACCGAGAAAGGATTATCATGCACAAATTGTTTAAACTCGCTCCATTTGTGTCTGATTGAGTTGCAAATCCAACTACACACTTCAAACATAAGAAAAACATTTTATATGTTGTATTTTCCTATATCTTCTGTGAAAAATCTCACAGTTTTTTTTTTTTTTTTTTTTATGGCAGTGGCACACACACTAAAGGTAGATCCTATGGCGCTCGAGCGGTGTGTGTGCGAAGATGTTGATTGACACGGTTCTTGAATATATGTAGGTTGTAATTTGTGGGAAACAGATGTCCTGGAAGTGAGTTCCACAGTGACGCAGTGCGCCAGACAAAGGAGTTCTGGTAAAGCGATGTTCTAGGTGTTACTAGTTGTACGACGAACTGGTGCGCTCCTGCCGTCTGTCGGGACTGCCTGACAGGAGTTGCCAGGGGCGGGATTATGTGGGCCAAATCCTGGGAACATCTGCCGTGAAAGTATCTGTAAAACAGAGACATCTCGGCCACATGTCTGCGATGTTCCAGACTATCCAGATTCCGGGTCAACTCCGGATCGCCGACGAGACGCACAGCCCTCTTCTGAATGGAATCCAGCAGCTTTAGGGTATGCTTTGGTGCGGCACCCCAGATATGTGAGCAATATTCTAAGCACGGTCTTATTTGCGCTTTGTACAGCAAGAGCAACTGCTGCGGTGTATAGAGTTTTTTGTTGCGAAATAGTGCACCAAGCTTCTGGGAGGCTGATTTTGCGATGTTAGCAACATGGTCATGCCATGACATATTGCTGTTGACCGAGACACCCAGCAGCCCGATTGACGAGGATGAAGGAATGGTCGATCCTGCCATAATGATGTCAGGGCCCGCTGTATTGGCCCTCTTAGTAAACGTTGCTGCTTGGGTCTTTGCTGCATTGAACTGGACCAAATTTCGGTCGCCCCAAGTTTGAACTTTCTCCAGGTCTTGATTAATTGCTGTAATCTGCTCCTGTCTGCGGTGATGAGTCTCAGTCGCTGGTAAGGGTTTTTCTGATCTAAAGTGGGAGACAAGGGTACTGTCATCTGCAAAACTGTAAACAGGATTATTCGTTTCGATCAGCAGGTCATTAATATAGATGAGGAACAGAGTTGGTGAAAGTATTGCACCCTGAGGCACGCCCGCGTTGATGGTGAATGTGTCCGAGATGTGTCCATCGACTGCAACATGTAGGGATCGGTTCTTGGGGAAACTGGCCAGCCAGCTGCAGAGAGAGGCGGGCAGTCCCAAGGACGGCAGTTTGTTGAGCAGTCCGTCATGCCAAACTCTGTCGAATGCCTTTGAAATATCCAACGCAATCGCTCGAGACTCTCCGTAGTTTTCAATTGCCCTACTCCATATATGAGTGACATAGGCCAATATATCTCCTGTCGATCTCTCTTTGCGAAAGCCGTATTGATTATCGCTGATTATTCTGTTGCTCTCGAGGTACTTGAGTAGTTGCTGGTTGACTACACGTTCCATGACTTTGGAGATTATTGGCAGCAAGGCAATCGGGCGATAGTTTGAGGGCGTGGTTTTCTTGCCTTTTTTTGGAACAGGTTGCACTCGAGCGACTTTCCAAGAGGATGGGTAAATCCCTTTTCTGTAAGAAAGAGAAAAAAGGGTGTTAGTTCGTTGGCGCAGTTCTTTAGCACGATGGCAGATATTCCGTCCGGTCCTGATGCCTTTTGCGTATCTAGTTCTTTAAGGATTTTGCGAATATCACGATGAGAAAACTTGACTTCTGCCATGGTGGTGTTGATGTTCGGTATAGTGGGGAGAGTCTTGCTTTGGGGCACGTCTAAGGTAGAGTGCGATGAAAACATTTTGGCGAGCATGTTTGCTTTTTCTTTGGCTGTAGTCGCCGTGATGCCACGTTCATCCGTCAAAGGTGGGAGAGACGTTTTTGTAAAGTTGTTACTTACTGCCTTTGCTACCGACCAGAAATTCCTGGAGCCACTGGGGCATTGCAAAAGTTTATTCCTGATCCTTTGATTGTGTTTGTCCTTAGTTTCGTCGATCACACGCTTGCACTCGTTTCTCGCTTCGATAAAATAATTGCGATTTTCAGCGGTCTGATTTTGCTGCCAGTACTTATAGGCTTGCTGTTTCCTTCCTACAGCTCTTTCGCATCTTTTGTCGAACCAGGGCTTTCCTTTTGATGGTAACTTGATGGAATTTGGGATGTATGCTTCCATTCCTGAGGAGATTACTTGCATGATCTCTTCGCAGCAGTCTGACGGGTCGTCAGTGGCAAAGCAGACGTCGAGCCAAGGAAAATCTAGGTAAAACTGCCTCAGATCGTCCCAGTTTGCAGAATTGTAATGCCAGATTTTGCGAGGCAATGGTGGATCCTTCTGTATGAGTGGCAATTCACAAACCGTTGTAATAAGTTTGTGGTCGGAGGTACCTAATGGCGGACCAACGGTAACCTTGTACTGGTCAGGATTGGTGGTCAGAAAAAGATCCAGGAGGGCGGCGAATTCGCCCCTCTCTGAGATTCGAGTTGGTTCGTCTACAAGTTGAGTAAGCCCGCAGCTGATGGCAAATGCTTCAGCCTCTCTACCTTCGTTGTCGGTCTTGTTGTGGTGTTTGAGCCAGTTGGTGTTGTGGGCATTGAAGTCTCCCAGAACGATTATTTCTGAACTGGGGTGATCGACCTGTATTGAGTCAAAGGTGGTAGCTAGTGTTGAGAAAAAGCTTTGGTAGGCTCTATCGCTCGGAGGGCGATAGAGACAACATATAAACTTGGTTAATCCCTTGGCGGTGAACTTGAGCCACATGACGTCAAGGTTGTTCGGTTCGAGTGTTTCCTCGCGGTGACATGAAAGGTCGCTTCGGACAAAAAGGCATATTCCGAACTTATATCTAAATCGGGTATGTAAGTCGTAACCAGGATAGAGGTAGTTCACTGTTGTTGTTGTAGAACATACTTGTGTTTCTGTAAGGGCTAATATGTGTGGTCTATTTGCTTGTAGATGTTGGTGTACCGAATTTATGTTTGTATTTAGGCCTCTTATGTTGCAGAAATCTATTCTAAATTGGTTCGGTATCTTTGCTGTCTGTAAAATGCGGAATGAAGGGCTCCCAGGGCCACCCAGCGCCCGGAGATCCGAATGGCCGGGGAGTTTACCTCCGGAATATTTTGATCCTGGAAGCACCATCATGTCCATATATTCCTACTGTGAAACCCGGGATCACCAGCGCGGAAGCGGAACGTGATTTGGGAAAACCACTTAGCGCTCCCCAATTCTGGTGGGGTGGTCTTTCACCGGGCGATGCGAGTAGGCTTATGCATCTACCACCTAGGGCCGCTTCCACTCGAAGCATCGGCCTCAGACTCATTCCTTTGGCGGTCCCTAGTCTGACAGGGGTAAAAATGGGGTTTGTTGGATCACTCCCCAGTGATCAGCTCCAGACTTTGTACTTTGGTGTTCTCCAGCCTGGAGGAGGACGATGGGATTTGATGGGCCACATCCCGTGGCAACTCGGAATGGTGGGGGCGTCACTCCCCGTAATCAAACTGCTCTCACCAGTTTGACGTTCCTGCCAGCCAA
>MU186137.1:15386-31896 GCA_016904865.1 Pissodes strobi | reverse complement strand
CCAGACTTTGTACTTTGGTGTTCTCCAGCCTGGGGGAGGACGATGGGATTTGATGGGCCATATCCCATGGCAACTCGGAATGGCGGGGGCGTCACTCCCCGTAAGTTGCTTGTACGATGGCGATTTTATCGCCGTTACATGATTTTATCATCGAGAGAAACTCGTCTAAAGCGAAAAATAGCTCGCTTATGTTTACAAGCGAATTTATTTCATTGATAGTGTTCGATAGTTTATGGAAATCAGAATTAAAATTACTGTTTAAGTTTAAATTTAAATTAGGGTTAGAGTTGGCATTTAAATTCATAGGCGGATTTGCAGCAATATTGGTTGCACTTACATTCGTATTATTTTGGTGCATATTGCGGTTCTGGGGATGTTTTCTTCCGAGGGTATCTGGGAAGTGGTCCTCATAGGGCTTCCTTCTGGGCTGTTCTTCTTCTCGTGCTTGATGTTGGCCCTTGCTCGGGCCCTGACCTCTTCGCTGGCCAGCTCGTTCATTGTTTTGGCTATTTTGCCACGCCGGTACACAGGACTAGTAGGTACCTATCACAGCGACCGTATATCAATCCAATACCGCTTTTATTTTCTAGGCGGAGTGTACTTAAATTTGGTCTTCGCTGTCTCTGTCATACACTGGCTCTTATTTTCATTCATTTGCGCATCTCAGGGTTCTTCCTATTGTGCCATGACCTCTACTTGTGGCGTTCTGTGTGATTAGTTTGGGTTAGCTAGATTTTAGCTTAGCAATTAATCCAAAAATTTTCAACTCAATAATAGGGCATCTACTAACCTCGTCGAAATCATGCTCGGATGTATAAAGTAATTTCCATCACTTTTCAAGCCCCAAAATAGCCTTACACAACCTAAGGTAATGTTAAGCATGACCAGAAATAATCAGATATCATTTGTCAAAGTGGTTCTTGCAATTAATCTTAATTGCAACACTAGTAGAAAGCTGGATATAACACTGACAAATTTTGCAATTTTATGGAGAAATGAAGATATCGTTAAGACAGGAAACTTACTGCACAAGACAGGAAATAAGTTTTCTCGTTGGGACGGTATCTTAAACAATGACGCTTTAAACCGCGATGTCTATTTCGTAGGGAATTAGTATTTGCAAAGCCAGCTATAGAAATGGCTCTTAAATTAATTGGAAAAGACTGAAATATATTTCTAGCTTTAGCAATTTAATTCTAAATAACATTTAAATAAAAGTAAAAACTAAGACACTTAAAAAATACATGTTTTATTATATTAACTGTACGTCATAGCGATTCCCACCGTTCTACAACTGTACAATCCAATTCCGTTAATTATCTGTAGGTTATGAAGATGAATATCCAATTGTGATATATTTAAAGCATGTATTAAATGTCTGATGTTAGCCTAAACCATAGTAGGTATAAAAAATCACAACAATTTTAATAATAATTTGAATGTAGAGAACAGATATGTATATATTTTTTTATAAGTAACTATATATTAAGGAAAAGGCGCTAACTTGATACAATTTAATCTGATTTGTAAGTGTAAATGTAAGTTATTAAAAATAAAGTTAATAAAGTCCTCAAGGTGTAGAGGTTTGGAGCTTGCTATATTTATTCCCATGTAATGGAGCTGCGCTAGGGTACAAAATAAAAGATTGGAAGATTCTGTAAACAATCTCTTTCTACCAAACTTTTGATGGAAAATATATATTATAATGTAATGTTCTTGGTGAATTCTATACACACAAGATGGGGTTTCTCCGTGCTTCCTGGATGGTGATGCCGGAGATCCATGAAGCCTTGGAATCTGTCCTGTGACGTCACTGGAACATGTCTTGGTTATGTGGCATAAAAAGAGAGTGCAAGGCAGCTAAAAAGTTTGCCAGGAACATTAACTGTTGGCAGGGGATGTTAGTGAATTTACTTGAAATTAATTCACATTTTCCTTCGCCATTTTGTGCAGAACTTCTGTTCAAAATTTAATTTTGAACGGTTATTGAAGTTAAAGTTGACTTGTAAGTTGAATTTAATTATCCTTTCCTCACACCACATTACAGGTATAAATGAAAAAATATCTAAAATCCATGGGCAGTTGAAAAAAAAATAGATCATGCACCAGAAGTGAAACTTCATCTGCATTACAGGTCTGCACAATGTATTAGATATACAATCCATAGGTAACTCTCTCTTCTTAAGTCTTTACCTAAAGCCGTTTTATCTTCAAAATTTGTATTTGAACGGTTATATTTAATAATGGATGACTATATTTAAAGGTATTTAAGTAAAAACCAAGTAATGAATGAAAGTTGTTCCAATTGATATAAAATATAAAAGTGAGTTGAAGAAAAAGATAAATTCATTATAAATTACTAAAATAAATATTAAGCTTATGACCTTGGTGTTGCAAAACAAGGGTGGTTAAATATAAACTAAATAATGAACTGAAGATATTTTTAATTAATCGTTGTGCCAGAAAGGCTGTAACTTCAGTAAAACTTACAAAATACTACACCTACGGTCTTATATCTGCCAAAGTCCAAACTTTTCTAGAGAAGGCCGCATTCTTTATATATCGAAGAAAAAAGTAATAATATACGTGGTTTAAAGTAATTAATTATTAAGATCGTCTCAATAGGAACATAAGTTAGCGATATTGTGCTCTCCTAACTAGAACCTAACTACATTCTATAGGCAAGGTAAATGATAATACAGGCAATTGATTGATTGATACACAAAAATTAGGTTGAAAATAATTCCAGGTGCTAAATAGCCAAAATTTACTTTCAAAGAAAATTTACCGAATGTCACATGACTTGTAAGATGAATTTAATCATCCCTTCCCCACACAACATTATATGTATAAGTGAAAAAGATATCTAAAATCAATTGGAAAAAATTAGTGCGCTTAAAACTTAGCTTTTAGAACATGTTTTATCAATAAAAGCTTGGCGTCCTTATCTATAAGCTCGCTATATAATTCAATGGCGTCAACTAATTGCTCATCATCCATCGACGGCAATAATGACGCTACTGTCCTTAAAGCAAATTTTTCCGACATACTTGTCATATTACGATTAATACTAGTTCTGCCTAAGGTTTCTTCTTGACTAAATTACTCTTTCTTAGCTTTGACTAAAAATCTTTCGCGAATTAGTAACATAATCCTCGGCCGCTCTAAAATACTCTTTAAAACTTTGCTCTGGGTCTTCCGCCTCTAAGCTGACCTCTTTTTAAGTTTATTACATTTTACTTTCTAACTTTTCTGCGACTATCGATAGTTTCCTTAATCCAGTTAATTTTCACGACGCTCTCTTGCCTATAAGCTCACATAATTTTATAATATCACTCAATTCTACCATAGTACTACCAACATTTAAACCGAAAATTAAACATAGCCTACAATATTTATTAGACTTTCTCCTTCCACTTTACAGCACCTCTTGACATCATGTGATTTCCTTCCGTGTCTTTTTTTCCATGCCTTTCTTCACTATGTTAATACAGTATGCTACAATAGCTACGGCAGCTACACAGAAGGCTACAACTCCCAAAAGTTCGCTTATTGAAACTCTTATAGCAGTATCCTGAGTTACACCGCCACTATTACCTACTTCATTTATCAAAACTTCTTCTTTTGTCTGACTGGAGCCCATTTCTTGGTACCACTTTGTCGCACTTACACCAATTTACTCAGTTACTATCCAGCTGAATGCAGGGGCTGGCAGGGACGCCATGTGATGTAGATTCGCCAGTATCGTTGCATACTGAAGGAGATAAGTCGCGTAGTGTTAAGGTTTTATTATCAAAACATAAGTACTTGATAATACATTAATAGGAATCTAATGGGAGAAGTTCCCTGTTCACACATAAATGTACATCTATAAATAAACACTTTCAGGGTTTGTCTATATTATACTTAACCTCCAAACAATTAATATTATCTAAATATCATGAATGCTTATTAATAACAGTAACTAATTCATGGTTGTCCTAGATTCTATCGCCCTGAACTATTAAGGTAATTATGCAATATTAATACCTATAATTGGTTTAAATTACGAAATCCAGTTCAATAGACTACACATATGTCTTTACCAATGCTATATCTTCCTTTTTACTTCCGGTATACTTTAATCGGTTATCGAGTATTTGGTTTTTTTGTTTTTTTTTTTGTTTTCAAAAATCGGTTAATTAATAACAAAAATATGATTTTTTTAAAACTGTACTCGCCGCCATCTTGAAACGTGAGTATTTCGAAAAAAAGGGATTTTCGAAAATGCCAACATTGAAAAATCTCATCTGGGTCATTAGTATTTAAAAAAAAAAGGATTTTTTAAACTTAGCACGAGATCGAAGCGAGCGGCTATTTTTGAGCCCTATGATAAGAGACTATTAGCAGATATCTCTTTTAGAAATATCATTTATGAGCATCATATATAATTTAATCTTTTTAAAAGTTAAAAGCGCAGAAATTTTCGTTTACCAAGCTACATCATTACTTACAAATATTACTCTTAAGCGGTATATTGCACGCCGTCCTTTGCTTAAATTTCTAGATTTTCCTAAGAAAATAAAATTTAATAATTGTTTTGCTACGACAGAAAACGAGATTGCTTCTAATATTTCCCAAGTGGTTTCGTTTAAGGTAAAAATGAAAATGTTGGCTCTTCGAGCAATATTTCTGCAGGAGATAAAAAAGAAAATGTTTCTTTCTCCCACTGGAGTTTAATGCTTTATATGTCGTAGATTTAAGTTGAAAAGTCCCCCAGGGAGATGGTGCGAGTACACGAATAAATATCTGAGCTTTTTTATTCCTAGATGTTCATTGTGTCGAGTAGTATCTGATTCTATTCAAGCATTTTCTTTGCAATTTTTTGTTGATTGAAAATTGTTTTTAGGCTATGTAATATACACTGATCAAAACGAAAAAAGAGCCACTTATAAAAGTGTTCGTGGTAAATGTAGTTATCTAAGATAAGGTATAATTTTTTTATATACTTACATCTAAGGCTTTTTGCTGGAAGTATAGTATACTTTTTCTTATTTGGCTATAAAACCTTTTGTGGAAAAAAATTAAAAGTAATTAATGTGTTAAATGCGATTGATGCTTTTATTGACATCGAATATACAAAATGCTTTAAAAATAAAACTAATAGCGTGTATGAGCTCCTTTAACTCGTCGAACTTCTGCACAACGTCGAAGCATGCTTGCAATAACATTTCGAATTATTTCTTGGCCTAGCTGTTCCCATTCTTCCACAAGAACTTCCTCCAGATGTTGTAGGTTTCTTAGGGGCTGACGATCGATCAAGCGCTTTCCAAGTTTATCCCAAATGTGTTCGATGGGATTTAGATCGGGACTCCTCGCTGGCCAATCCATAACTTGAATATTGTGGCCAGTAAGGAAATTTTGCACTATCCTGGCCACGTGCGGTCTCACATTATCATGCTGAAGGATAAAGTCTGGGCCCTTATTTTTAGCGAATGGTACAATATGTGGCTCAATAACTTCGTTGATGTATCTCTGTGCCGTCATTGATCCTTGACGATCAGCTACAAGCTCAGTGCGGCCGTTTAAAGTTATCCCTCCCCAAACCATAATTAAACCTCCTCCAAATGCCTGCCTTTCTTGAACTGTGCAATCAAAAAAGCGCTCATTTGGTCGTCTCCAGACTCTAGCACGTCCATCAAAATGATTTAAAAGAAATCTGGACTCGTCAGTAAACATCACGTTACTCCATTGTCCTGTGGCCCAATTAATGTGTTCTTCTGCAAATACGCGCCTGGCTCTGCGATGTGCTGCCCTCAATGGGGGTACTCTAGCTGGCCTTCTTGCATTCATCCCATGTTCGTGAAGCGGATTACGTACAGTTTGAGTACTTATTCTTGTACCCGTAGCTTCTGCCAACTCATTTTGTACTGTTCGAGCAGTATTCCGACGTTCCCTTACGGCCAAAAGTTGTAGAAATCGATCTTCTCCAACTGTAGTTGCCCTACGACGCCTCGGATAAGGTTGTCTTCTAACAATTCCATAGATTCCGTATCTTCTCTAGGCTCTATTTATCGCAGCACGGCTAACGTTTAACATTCCTGCATTCCTTGAGTAGCCTTCTTGAATCAAGGTAATTGCCCTACCAATCTGAATCTTCGTTAGATATACCCTACGCATTCGTGGCCTTCCAAGCACATCAACATCCATCGTTAATTCTAAACACTCTTGCGTGAATATCGAGAGAAATTCAAAAACCGAATAAAATCTGTCATTCTAAAGGTACTGATGTTTTGCTTTTTATCCAATGGCAGATAAACGGAGATAAAAATAATGCTCGTTTTTTTACTTTACAAAAACTATATGTGTCTACTAGGTGGACATACATTTTTAACTTTCTACTTAATGTAGTAAAGAAATTATACTTAATTAAATTAGTGGCTCCTTTTTCGTTTTGATCAGTGTATTATGTTTTTATGACCATACTAGAACAACATGTATCTGCGCTCAGCTTCTCCAACTTTTAGAGTGCATCTAGTGACCTGTAATATTTTAATTTTAATCGGTAACAATTATATAAAAAGTTTGAGAAATGCCTTATAGTTTCTAGTGAAACAGTGCAATTAATCGCGAAGTTATTAGGTAACTAAAGTTAAATTTGTGATGAATGTAAAAAGGGAAAAAAATAATATATAGATTTCCAAAAGCTTGTCCAACTACAACGAAATACAAGCTTTTCAAACCTAGGGCATAGCCCAACTCGATATTATATTTGAAAGATTTAACGTTATACAGGGTGTTTCCTAACCTCGGTAAAAAAATGGAACTGGTTAATCCTCACGTAATTTTAAGACGAAAATGTTATATAAAATTTTTTCGAACGTCGCTTCTTTTTCAAAATACAGGGTGTTGAAAAAATTTTCGTGTTTCTTTTTATTAATAAATAATGAGAAGCGACATTGGAAAAATATTTGCCGACCTTAATAAAGGGTTTGAGCACTTTATTTTGTGTTGACGCAAAGCTTACTCGTTTATTTAAACACCAAAATGATGAGATTCATGTGACGTGAACAAGAAAATAATTTTTTACTCGAAAACTGTAAGAGATACGAGAAAAATGCAAGAAACTTAATTTGCTTAAAATTAACTTTTTTAATAAGTAGCATAAGAATTTTGAGTGTTTAACAGGCCCGTATTATTGTTTTTTGCGAAATTCTAGCAGTCGTTACCCGGATCTCCGCCAATGAACTAATTGAGAAGTTCAACATGAACACAAAATAAAGTGCTCAAACCCTTTATTAAGGTGTGCAAATATTATTAGAAAGTCGCTTCTCATTATTTATTAATAAAATTAAAACACAAAAAACTTTTTTTTCAACACCCTGTATTTTGAAAACGAAGCGACATTCGAAAAAATTTTATATAACATTTTCGTCTTAAAATTACGTGAGGATTAACCAGTTCCATTTTTTTTACCGAGGTTAGGAAGCACCCTGTATTCCAAAGTTTAGACCACCAATCATCTGCTAGCTGCATACCACTCACAAACACAATCTATACTTTCCCGTAATATTTAAAACAATCGTCTAGGATTTAAACCTGACAAATCCCACCTAAATTAAATAAATACCCTGGGAAAATGTTTTCATTATTTAACTAAAAACATGATTCTCAATTAGCTCCTGTACTAACAAATTACGTTCAAAGCCTCCGCCGAACACGCGGCAGACTCATTTGTCAGGACTACTATACATTCAATTCAAAATTAACAGACAACCTGTACCCACGAAGTATAACGACTTCCGAGATCCCAACCACCCAAGTTCTTTAAGATTTTTTCTATTTTCCCATTTAACTAGGCTGCTCTACCACACCGATAACATGTTTTTTCTACGACTGCCCTGAAAATAGACAAAAACGCACTAACAATTGCTCTTGAAAACTGTACATTTCACACGGGTATTTAGATTAAAGGGCTTCGTCTCCGTTTTAGAGCTTCGCCCTCAGAGGTCCCATTTAGGGCTTCACCCCCATAGGAGCCCTTTTTTGCAAAACAGTAGAAAATGGGACTCTCATACCAGGGGCCCCCTTTTAAGGCTTGGGGCCCAATTATAGGGCTTCATCCCCGGGGGCCTCATTCCTAAATCTGTAAAAAATGGGACTCCCGTACCATAGGCCCCACTCTAGGTTTCGCCCCCCTGGGGCCTCATTTTAAGACTTAGCCCCCGGAGCCTCTCTTTCAAAATATTTGGAAAATAGGGACCCCATACCGGTGGCCCCATTTTAGGACTGTGCCCCTAGTTATAGTTTAGCGAGAATCTCTTACTCACGAAGCTTCTTTAGATAGGAATAAAATTTTCTGATAAATCAATAATAAAAGTTTCCCATATAACACGTAATTTTCTACCACACTCACAGTGGGGAGCGGTCATAGAAAAAATATAGTATGCTATACGTGCCGAACCTATGTTTTGTGTACTTCCTGTGGATCTAGTCCAACTGCTTATGATGTTCTGTAATATAGTTTTTTTGTTAGATCGTGACCAATTTCAACTTGAAAATTGCTTCTTGTTCTGTTTTTATCATATATTATTGTATATATTAAGTTTTGTTTTGTTTTGTATTTGCTCAACTATGGTTAGTTTATTTATTTTAATTCGCTTTGTCCATAAAATGTATTTGAATTTTTCTGTGGCAATAAAGCGTAGCTGACTTTTGACTTTAGAAAAGACTTTTCACACTGTGTAGGCTGTCTCATTCGTGTGAAAAGTCTTATTTTCAGTACTTGTTGCACAATATACTATTATATCCTACCGATAATTTTTGCTATTAATCCAACACAAGCCGTCGCAAAATTGTTAATACAAAATATATTTATAGATTCTGTGTCAGCTTTTAATAAGTTTAATAACAAAAACCCAAGTATCAAGCTACTACTATATGTTTAATGCTCTGTATGTATTATTATACCTTAGTGTTGGTTGACATTTTGAATGTGGAGTTTGTTCCCATTAAGGATTCGAAATTGCAGGGTTTTGTATTTCCAATTTGCATGTTCCTTTCGGAGCCAAGGTAATCTAAAACGTATTATTTATCGTAATTTAACTTTAAAAAATAATGTTATTGGGAAATAATAACAGAGCCTCATCATATCATTAGGCATAATGATTGCTCAATTTTCAAACTGCCATATATTAAATTTATTTCTATTTCACGACGGCGGCGATTCCAGACTACATATAAGAAATAAAACTATCTTTAATGAATGTAATCATAATGAAAACCGAAATTCTATTGCATTTTATGGTAGTAGATATCCACAATTAACTTCCACTAAAAAATAATGAACACAAGATAATAAACTGTCTCAAAATGACACATTGCAAGTTTGGGTTTTCGTTGTTGTTTTCATCCCTATAGGTACTTTAAGAATATGTTCAGGAAAATCATAAAATCCGATTAACCTGGAGAACACAAAAACAAATTTCAAAATAAAATTTCTCTTTTTAATTCGTAATTTGTTTTTTGAAAAGCGTTTCCATATGCTAAGATACTAACTCAAGTACCTTGAGACCAGCAGATTAATAGGCTATAACCAATAGGGCTTTCGCAAAGAGAGATCGACATGAGATATGTTGGCCTATGTCACTCATGAATGGAGTAGAGTAATTGACAACTACGGATAATCTCGAGCGATTGCGTTGTATATTTCGAAGGCCTTCGACAGAGTTTGACATGATGGATTGCTCAACAAACGTCTTGCCTTTCAATTCAGATCGGAAAAACCTTTACCCCAGTAACGCCTGTCAGACAGTCACGATAGACGGTAAGAGCGGACCCGTTCGTTGTACAACTGGAAGCACTTAGAACATCGCTTTACAACGACTCCTTGGTATGGCAAACTGCGTCGCAGTGGAACTCACTACCAGGACATCTGTTTCCCCCATACTACAACCTACAGCTATTCAAGAACCGTGTCAATCAACATCTTCGTACGCACACACTACTTGTCGAGTGCCATACGATCTCCCTTTAGTGTGTATGTCATCGCCATAAAAAAACTGGAGACAAAAAAACAAACCGTATAAGAACTAGTTGCTCCAAGGAAAAATATGAAATGAATGTACTAGAATTAGAGTCCACTACACAAATACCAAATACATATTTTACAAAAATTAAAGTATAATGAGATTATTTTAGTGCAGATCTTGAGCAAAGCTAATATTGTAGACAAGCCTAGTTCTAGAAATAAAGTTGGAGTTCAAGCTCCTATAACTGACTAAATACTTAATATTTACTTTTGTTTAACTCACACTCGTGTGTGATCTCTAAGTAGAATGAAATTGCCCAAACCATATGGCCGATCTACCAGAAAGAGAAAACAGTAATAAATGCTGCATTTTACCAAGATTCCTGGGGGAACATTACTATGCTATGTACTATGACAATATATGATATTATTATTCGTATCAGTGTCTTATTTCGAAATCTAATTTAGTTTTAAACAACCCTAAGTTATTTTTGCGCCGTTGGATGTGATTGAGAGCCTCGATGAAATGGCAACGGGAACGCTCAATGAAACGGATACGACGAAATGGAAAAAGCAACACCAATGTCGAAACTTTAGCGCCGTTAGCTGACTGAGAATGGAAGTGATTTGAGACTCGATGAAACGGACGAAAAAAGCGACACCAAAAAAAATCTGAACCTATAGGATGCATCCTACGAAAGAATGAGATAGAACACAGTAGACATGAAGAGTGAAATGTTTGTTACCTCCCACCTTTCGGCATCGGCCTATCGTCCACCCGCTAACTAGCAAAACCACTCTCAAAGAAACCCCCAACCAACTCCGCTTCAACAACGCCCCACTACGAGGATTCCCTGTTAAGAGGACCCCAATAATGTTAGTGTGATTAACGGGGAAAGAAGCCTTTTTCTTTTTTATTTACATATATTTAAATTTACAGCACAGTGTAGTTCCATTAGACAGATTTAACATACATAGTGGTCCTTAATTAATTAATGTTTCACAATTAAGATAAGTTCGCAAACCTTCCTTCCGTTTGCGTACATTTTCTAACCCGATATAATGGCGTTGTCCTATTTACTTAATTGTAATGCTGAGCATAAATCACCTGACGAAATCGTCATCTTTAATCGACGTCGTTGCCCATTTATTCACCTTTCGCACTTCCTCTGACACACTCTTATTCCTCATTCGTAACTGTATATTATCTCATCCATCAAACTCATTCATCATCTGCTCTCTCACTCTGACTCTACCTTCCAAGGTGCAGCTGTCCGTGACATGGTCCGCGTCTTCGATCCCTTCCCCACAACTACACATGCCATCCCGTTGCTGAAGTTTAAACCACCTTATATATCCGGCCATGTTTTCATGCCCAGTTACCAGCTGCATCCCGTTGAAAGATAGGTCAATCCTGTCTCTCCCTACCTCTCTACAGATTCTGTACAATGCTCTACCTATCTCACGTCCATTCCACCTTTCTGGACATTCATTCAAAATCCTATTATTCCTTTCCTTTCTGATTGATTTCCCGAACATTACCTAAGAATCCCCCAATTCCCCATTCATTCTCACTACTATTACTTCTTTCTGCCTTCTTGTGTACTACTTTCATCCCCTCATTCTCCCTACTCATGCATTTTATACTGACCCGCTTCCCCATATCTGAGGTCGAACTGGCCATTCCCTTGCATTGTCCTACTCGTTTCCAAACCAAACAATATTCCACAGATCTCGCCTTGTACAGTGTCACTTACTAAAACTTTACAGTAGTTTTTAACCCCCCCCCCCGGTCGTTGTATTATACATCCCACGACCATTCATTATTCCCTCGTCACCACCCATATCCACAAAAACGTTGTCCCTCTGTCCCCCTTCTAGCTACTCAGACAACATTGCAAGGCATTTCCATATACATGCTTTTGCTGTTTCACATACCCCATTAATTCTCTTTTCCTCATGCGCCCTCATCCTCATTGCATTCCTAACCCCAGCAACTATGTCCAGCGGGAGCACCCAAGCTGCCACCTGCAGCGCTTCGGTTAGCACAGTCCTGTAAGTTTTACACATCATAAACAGAAACATCCTCTGTGTTACATTCAACTGTCTTCGGTTTCTAGTATCCTTGGACCTGTCACCACATACATCCATACATCAATGCGGGCACCACCACTGTAACAGACTACGATTAGATATTATACGATAATCTGGTTTCTGGTTTTATTATTTATTATAATGGACTACAAAAATTATATAAACATCACAATAGTACTAGTATTGGAAAAGCAGGGAACTCAATCCATTAAACTAGGTATTCTAAAGCAAATATTTCACATTGGTATATATACATATAAATATCAAATGTACAGGGTGTCCCAAATTCGAGCCTCATCATTGGGATCTCGGAAACTAGAAGAGATACGAGGTCGGTTAAATGGAGGCAAAGTTGTTCAATTTGATGCTGATTAAAATGCCACCTTAAAAGTTAAAAAAATCCGAATACTTCCGAAGATATTTAGATAAAACCGAATATTCGCGATTTCATTTTTATTTTTTTATGACTCTATTTGAATATATATAACAAAATAAATTTCATATTCTTATTGCTACTTTTTCTGTTCTACAAGATGGTGTTATTAGATTTTCAAATCGATGTTTCGTCTGTGAGCTGCCATAATCAATTTTGTTTTTTTAAATACGGCTCTGGATTTTTTATTGCGGACTTTAAGAGCTTCTAATGTCCTAAAACCAATGATGGATCGCACTTATTCGAAAAAATCATGTTTATGATTTCCTGGTAAAATCTTACCAAATATATGTTTTCTGTCTCTTTCTAACACATGAGGTCTTATGGAAAATGCCATTAATATGAATTTTTCGAATAAGTGCGATACATCATTGGCTTTGGGACTTTAGATGCTCTTAAAATCCGTAATAAAAAATCCAGGGCCGTATTTAAAAAACCAAAGTTGATGATGGCAGCTCAAAGACGAAACGCCGGTTTGAAAATCTGATAACACCATCTTGTAGAACAGAAAAAGTGGCAATAAGAATATGAAATTTATTTTGTTATATCTATTCAAATAGATAACTTTTGAGGTGGCATTTTAATCAGCATCAAATTGCGCAACTTTGCCTCCATTTAACCGATCTCGTAACTCTTCTAGTTTCCGAGATCCCAATGATGAGGCTCGAATTTGGGACACCCTGTACATGCCTTCTTATGGGCGAATTAACTTTACACACACGATATATTGTTGCAGCTGGAACCACAAAGTTTCGCTCTACTTTGGTATGGGTTTTGTCCTAATATGCTGTCTTTCTAAATGGAGAAAGAAACCCTTCTTCTAATCATTTGGCTTGTTTTCATCATTTCAGTTCGATAATACACCTTGATGGCCATCAACTGTTTTCGACCTTGCTAATTATGGCTTTTAATTGCTGATTCGATGTATTTTCGGCATCTGGAATGCATTTCGGTCTTTCTTGGAGGGTTGTGTCTAGAATAAAACAATAGTGATAGATTGTTTACAGATTAGCCGTAGGTTTGTTCCAACCGATCAGAAAACTGTACGAGGAACCGTCATTTCTAATTGTCAATTTCACTTTTGAAGGTGATAAATAACTTGTCAAGTTGACAAACGAATTATACTACTGTAAATTACAGTCCTATGAACGGTTTTCATGGTAAGTTGGAACAGAGCTCGTGTAATTGGAGTTTGGACTATAATGCATGTCGAGTTATATTTTAAGGTTATTTAGGGATATCTAGCACTGTAATTATAACATACTTTTTGTACACTTGATGGTCATTCTGTGGTATTTTCCTCGTTGATTTATACTTGATAATATATTGTTTTGCTTAGGTGATTACGAAATATTTCCACTTTGGGAATGAAACATTGACGTTTGTTAGAAGTATGTCATGTCACTTCAAATTTGGACCATATACTATAGACGGTCAGTGGAAATCGCATCGGTTCCGTTCGTCGATATCGACTCGAGAACCACTCTAATTCGCGTTGCATTTATTGTAGGATTTAGCTATCATAGGCTTGAATTTGCTGATTATATTGGATGCTATTAATGTTTAGCACTCTAGGCTTGCATAGTGACGCACTATTACATGGAATCTCCATTATTAAAGTTCGATCATATTTCAGCTCGGAGTAGATTCTACCTGCGCGAGGGAAATTGTTCTATGTTTCATATAGTCTGTGGGGATAATTTTGGCGGTATAAGTGACAGCTTTCTGGACAAGCGCGTGGCCTTCACGGTCGCCACGGTTGCCAAGTTAATGTCTTATTTGGCATAATGCTATTAGTGGTGCGTGTTGATTGTAATTTTAGACTGCCGCATAACGCGTGGGTTATATGTTCCCACCATGCGTTTAAAAGTAGATTCTAACTGATTTAAATCATCTCAATAATGAATCGCTTTAGCGCTTGATTTGGCGAATCCGGTAGTATGACATCATAACTTTCTAGTACTTTGTCACGAATAGGGACGCTGTTGGCAACATAGTATGTTGAGCCGGCGCGATGTTAATTCTGCAAGCCTCGTCATTTTTTCGGAGCTAGCCAATTTAGACTTTATGTGATCTTGAAGGAGCCAGTAGGTTTCAGTGCCGAACTCTCGAAATTGGGAATTTTCGTTGAAATACTGATATTTAGTGTGAAATATACAGTGCCCTAGTTAGGGGATTCTTCAACGAAGCCCTTGAGCAGGATTGTGGTCGTCGATGGTTTCTCGTCTGTTGGATGATTGTAGACCACCTGCACCCACGTTTGGGTTAGTTTGGGTTTAGTTCATTTGATTTTCGAGAGCTGCCACAAACGCTTGAACCTCGTTTAACATCTAAAGGTTTTTTTTTTTTATTTCCGGACTTTTTAACTTTGAATTCTTGGATATTTATTTTTAGATTATTGGATTTTATGGGCCTTCCATTGTCCTCTTACGTTCCAGTTTCCTACCTGGGTTTCCAGACTGCATACTGAGACTCCTCCGACAACACGTGGTTTCGGAGTAACCATCAAGTTGACTGCGTGCCTCGCTGTCTTATCCAAGTCTCAAGGCCTACGAAGTGTGTCTTCTCTACCTTGACGCTCCAGTGACTCGACGAACACGTGGATCCTGGATAAACTCACTGTTGGCGTGATAACGTATCAGATAAATCTTAATTTAGGATATTATCCAGTATATTTTGGGACTTTTATTTTATTTCATTTTATTATTGTGTTTTATTTGATTGGTTATTTAGGGCTACTTAAATTAAAGTTTCGGATGAATTTGCTTAATGAAAGTATTAATGGTTTGACTTGATTTAAAGTATAGCTACCTTCAAGTTATTTGGGAGTAACGAATTATTCTCAATAGTTAGCATAGGGTATACTCGATTATCCAGCTAATCCGGATAATTTTGGCGTGTTATTAATTAATTTCAGCGTAATCTTGATAGAGTGTTTTACTTCTTTTCAGCGTCGTATAATATAAATATTTTTGAAACTGTTCGCATATAAGAATTGCGTGTCGACGCGTAATCATATAGGTTTACCTCGGGTACGGATACTATCTAATAGGTTAATATTTTACCTACATGAATCTCTAGGACATTTGACTAGCACGTTAACTTCTCGCTTATTGATTAGAGTTATTTAGAGTGTAGAAGTAGAAGAAGTTATCATATTTTTGTACCGTATAGGTTGATAGCACCAATCAAGTGCATGTTAACGACACGTGATCACGTCTTCGTATTAATAGGGCGCCGTAGATATAACATAAAGTACTGCTTAATTTTTAAACCGTTACTTTTAACATTCCGTCTTTAGTATGTTTATATATTAATTGTCATAGCTACAAATACCAGAAATTCTTCTTGTAGCAATTATTTTTCCTTATTTAACTCAAAAGTATAGTCACCAATACGGAATATACACTAGTTATTTTTGTTTAATTGCAGTGGTATTTTTTTATTTGTTTCCCGTTCCAAGTTTTTCAACAGGTTACAGCGGGGAGGAGAGCAATTCGATTTTATTGGTCGAATCTCACTGAAGATCCAACATCAGGGCATGACGATAAGTTAACCGCGTGGTGCTCAGGCATTATAACTCACCACGACCCTTCTCCAATGTCTAAATGCTGGGGGCCGCCATTGTTCCTGCACTAAAGACTGTACCACCGATTGTGAACTTGGAGATTATTGTGAAATTGTAGATTAATGTAAATTAGGTTTGTATTTTTTTGGATCTGAGCGTTACACCACAAGCTCATATATTAACTTCACCTTATCTTTATTAATTTTCCGCTTGTTCTTACAAAGTCCACAAGGTTAGTAACGATTCCTTCCGCCTTCGTTCTCAGTTTCTTAATGTGTTCAGTGAAATTGAACTTCGTGTCGAGCCTTATCCCTAGAAAATCGATCCAGTAGTCACATATTACCCTCTGATCCCCTACTTGCATCATCGGTCTCCTTATTGAGCCTCGAGCTGCCACAAACATACA
>MU186137.1:0-15376 GCA_016904865.1 Pissodes strobi | reverse complement strand
CACTCTATACCCAGCTTCTCTCAACTTCCTTATCCAACACACTATAAAGAAGGTTGGCACTAGGCTCGATCACTGAGGACAACCCTTTTCTATTATTCTCTCTTCCTCTCCGCTGCGGACTTTCCTGTTCTTCAGGAAGCCCCACAGCATCTCTCTTATTCCACCTGGCATAGCCATCCTGTCCATCTCCCGATCAACCTGGAATGGCCATGCCAAGTTAAAGACATTCGTGAGGTTTAGCGTCACGAGTAGTGAGTGGTTTCCCTCCCCTTTCACTTTTCGGTTTTCTTCGATTACCCTTTCAATCGCCTGGATAGTGTCTCTTCCATTCCTAAATCCGTACTGTTCATCAGTCATTTTCTCATTTCTTTCGTACCACTCTCTCACATTCACTACTTTATCAAGCATATTGCCGAGCGTAGGTAGTAGGCTTATTGGCCTATACCCTCCCGTGGGTTTTGGGATCCAACACAACTTAGCCTCCTTCCAAGCCTCTGGGAAGCAAGTCGTCCAACAATGTTGGTAAAGTTGAAAAATCCAGTCCTTCATTGGTGCCTCACCGCCTCGTTAGGAATGTTGTCCGCTCCATATATTTTATTGTTTTTCAGTAACCTTATTGCCTCCACTACCTCCTTTTCTTCCAAATCCTTATCATAGATGCTGTGCTCATGTCGTACTAATATACTGCGCTCGATGCGCTCCCTTCCAACTTTTTCTGAGTTGCTGAGTTTAGAAGTAACTGGAACATATTCGTTTGTTTTATAAAAATGTATTATATTTTACTTCCAAAATCTAATTAAATAATTAGAGGTAGCTATGTTGGTGTGTTGAACCTTCGGCAAAATGCACTAAAACGGAGTTTTATCCACAATACCGAAACAGGATTATTGCACTCGACGCGCGTTTCGCTAACCATGTTAGCATCATCAGGAGATGATTAAAACTAAACTTAAACTCTATCTAACTCTCTTTTATACTAAATGTTTGCTTAGTCCAGCGGAACCAAATGAACCAATCCTGGAATCCCACTAGTCACGCTCGATCTACCAATACAATGAACTATACGGAATAGGCCCTCTATCTCTATTTAAACTATTCTTACATTTAATAATTTCGCTACGTTCATATGCGTCTAATAACCTCTTATCCGTTATATTATGAATTAATTTTAGATTTTTAATTGTTATTCTATGATTATTATCAAAACCATGCTCGGCAATACTTGATTTTCCTGTTGCACCATACTTTAAATGAGCAATGTCTTCCTTGAATCTCGTTTGTATAGATCTTCTAGATTGCCCAACTTATTTTTAGTTACAAACCATGCATCCATTCAAATTTGTCCTTCCGACCACCTAATAATTTCTTAATGTTAAACTGAGTTTGGTATACTAATTTGAAACCGTTTTAAAATTGGTATACCAAACTCAGTTTAACATTAAAAAATTATTAGGTGGCCAAAGGACAAAATTGAAATATTAGAAAGAAGGGGAATATATGAAGTTGGTTGCATGGATTGTAACCATGTTGGGCAAACTAGAAGATCTACACAAACGTGATTCATGGAACGCATAGCTCATTTTAAAGTATGGTAGAACAGAAAAATCAAGTTTTTTTGAGCTTGCTTTTGATAATAATCATAGAATAACAATTAAAAATTTTAAATTAATTCATAATATAACCGATAGGCGATTATGAAACGCATAAGAAAGTATGGAAAATATTAAATGTAAGAATAGCTTGAATGGAGATAGAGGGCCTATTTTATACAGTCCATCTTATTGGTTGATGAGCATGATTAGTAGGATTCCAGAATTGGTTCCTATGGTTCCGCTTGATCTAAGCTTAGATAGGTGTGATTATAATGAATTTATGCTAACCGTTTCATAATACGCTTGTAGATACGTTTGTCATACCATAAAATGAAAACCAAAATGTTCCTCAATATCACTTTGAGAATCGATTATCACTCCGGCAGTCCGCATCATTTTCCGGGAACGTTCCCGAAATGATCGTTCTCGGAACCACGTTTTTACACTTAAATCGGCTTAAAATAAATTTCGCCATCTTCACCTTGTGATCTTCGGGTTAAAATTAATATGGCCGTACTTCAGAACGCTCACATTATTTTCTTAATATTTATTATTTAAATAGCAAAAAAAGTCGAATAAAAAACGCATAGCTATCAACTTTCTCTTTCGGAGGACCACAGGTGACTATTTAATGCAGCATCCCTAACGCCTTAATTAGTTAACTATCTGGAGTTTAGGTAGCATTCACGAAATAATGAGCGACTTTTTAACGACCAAATAAAAAGTATTCTTCTGAAAACTTCTAAAACATTAAATTAATAATTGCGTAATTTCTGTTAATTGCACTTAACTTCTTATTAAGAATTTCATAGCGCAACTTGAGACTGGGACGGGTTCCCAAAATTAAGTTGTGACGCACCTTTTTCTCCAAAAAAATAACAGTACATATTGCTAGTAAATTAAAGAGAGCAACACATAAAACAAAACACATACATTCTGTTCAGTTAATAGCGAAAAGTACCTTTTTAATGGAATAAATACTATTGCATGAAACAATTGAAAACTACGTTAAGAAATATGTTAAACAGTGATCAATTAAGAACCAAAGCACCCTTGCATCTTTCACCAATTATACTTATTTCTGCACTTATTTCAACTAGTGGTTAATCAATATAATAATAATAATAATAAGGCTTCTTTATTAACGTCCAAAATAGTAACAACAAAAAAATAAAATAAAAAATGGTGCGAGATCCAGCATAGCTGTTCATCTAACCACCACAAAACTAGTTAACAAATTTTAACCATAATGTCGCAGACAAAAAATAATATGTTAAGTTATTTTAAAGGGAAAAAAAGTTCGTATTTTATATAATTCAAAAATAAAAAAGAAACTAACTTACTAATAAAACTAACCAAAAGACAAAACATGATCTGGAGTTGGCCAGACAATGCAACAAATATTAGATTTATCTTAATTCGAAAGACCAAAACAAGAGCAAAAAGTAATAGATATAAAGATTCGCTTGACAGCAATTTAACCTCTCTCACTTATTATATACTTTTTAAGACGATACTTAAAACTATTTACAGATGAACATGATTTAATTATAGGTGGTAAGTTATTATATATTTTAATAGCGTTATACGTGAAACTACGCTGGAAGGCGGCAGTACTATGTCTAGGGATTTGGAAAAGTTCATTATAACGCGTAACTCTATTATGAATATCGCGACCTCTAACAAGTTTGCCATAGAGATAAACAGGTTCTTCAAATGTATTTACCTTATACACCAAAGTACCCAGGTGAATCCGACATCTCTGAGCCAGAGAAAACCACTCAGAAGCAAGAAATGACGGAGTTATGTGGTCAAATTTTCTTAGACCGTAGCGAAACCTAATGCATGGATTTTGTAGTTTTTGCAAGCTACTCCTACTTGCTACGGTCAGCGCAGGCCAATAAAGAACATTCGCATGATTGAGAAGGGACAAAATCAAACTCTAAATATCTTTAAGAGACGATACACTTCCGCTATTCACAATTCGTTTCTATTTTCATATTAGCATGGTAGGTTATACATGATAATGAAATAGGTATTCTCTCACGGGTACAGGAAGACATACAAATCTATTCATATTTCCATACCAATAAATCAAGCGTAATAATGCAACCGCAAAAACGATTTTTTTTTTTAATAATGAAAGGGTTTCATTTGACTTAGCTTAAATGATTCCTGAAAACTACTGCCAGATGGCTCCCAATAGTTTTCATGCGCTTTCGTCCTCAGTAAAAAAAATATAATGCCCGCTATACGTATAATATTTGTGCTCGAGATAAAAAAGAAATGTTTTTCTCTCTCCGTGGAGTTTAATGCTTTATATGTCGTGGATTTAAGTTGGGGAATCCCCGAGGGAAACGGTATAAGTACGCGGATAGAGACTCGGGCGCATTTAGTCTGGGACGTGGATTGCTTTCTCGTTTAGTGGCATTTATAAACTTCGTCACGCACTAAGCCCCAGAACAGCTCAGTTGTTGGGCGTTTCATAAACTTTCTCGTGGTTGTTTTATGAAGTTAACGAGGTGACCTCGATTTTTTAGTTCCTTTTTTTTAGCAATAGTGCAGCTCAATACTCAAAGCTTCATTTGTGCACAGACAAAGTCCGATCTATAGCAACCATCAGCCATAAACTATATTTTTAGTCAATTTTTACCTCTGAAGAGAAGTAAAAATACTTTGGGCACCCACAAAATATTTAAAAAGTAATAATATTCTGGAGAGTGTCTAATCGCTTGGCACCTAAATATAAAGAAAATTCAGCTTTAAATTATTTCAATTTCTATTAAAATCATCACATATTTACCTATATTAGAACATAATCGAGGATTTTTATCTAAGGGAGAAGGATGCCGTTTCATTTAGTTTGGTAATTACCTATATATCCACCATTTAGAGTCAAATGAAGAACTAAGCGTCAATTTATTTAAATTATCTACGAAAGGAAGATGCAAACGTGGGGTAAGAAGCGTACAGTATATATAAATGGGAATTTAACGAGTTTATTTCCAAGCAGGTTAGTTTGCCGAAATATTAGAATCTTGCTAGAAAATTTCACATATCCGTTTTACTGCCTTTATGCGAAGAGTAATGTGAATCTAATGACTCTCCTTTGTGTCTTCAAGTGAATATCGGACATCGCCATCATAGTACGTACGAGATCAATACCTTTAATTTGTACGACGCGACGCCGACGGCGCCGGCGCCGGTCCTATCGAGGACATTAATAAACAAATATAATTAAATTTAATAATTTTTCCTAACTAACCCATTAGGGTAAGGAATTTCTGATATTCTGTTGTAGTTACCTCGTTTTTATTCAGAACATGATGTTCTGTTTAAATTCCGGTTATTCTAAGTTTGTTTCAATTATAAATTGGGAAGTCTTCTTTTCTTTCTTCAATTTCCAATTCAAATATTAAAAACCTCAATAACAAGCTAGAAAAATAATTTGATAGATTAAGAAATATTAGGTAAAGAATAATTTCGAAAAAAAACCCAAACTAAAAGTTCCTAAAGAGTAATCCCGAATACAAAAAGTTCGAAATAAAAAACGAAAGAGTTTAAAGAATGCAATTTTAATAAATAAAATTAGCTTATAACTGTAACATTTATTACTAGGTATTGATAAATGTTATTATATCTCTAAGTTTAAAGTGTGGTAGGAATGGGCATCAACTACTTCTTCCACCTTAATCCCATATTTTAAAGGCTTATTGGGAATGTATTATTTGAAAGCACATCTTCCACGAAAAGACTCCAAGTTTTAATCTATCGTCACACATATTTCGAGGAGTACCTAAACTTTGTAGATGCTAATTTGTAAATCGCGCCTCTATCTTTACGAATGAACCGAAGACAAATCATCAAAAATTGAAAACGATTTGTGGACATCATATTAAGAAAATATCGGCACCAGTCTCATCCTTTTAATATAAGTTTCTGAAATAATTCTGACGAATAGAATGGAACATACCTGCTAAATAAAAAAACTTCGAGAAATGCTTTAATTTCACATTAGTCGATTATTTTCACTATGCATTTATTTTTGATATATAATGGATTTATGTTGAATTTTGACTCTGGTTCAATGCAGTGGCGCACCCGGGGGGGGGGGGGTATCGGGCCAGGCCCCCCCAGACTGTATGAAAAAATGTGACATCAGGGCGTGGCACCCCAATTTTTTTTAGCACAACCTATGTTGGGCCCCCCAAACATATTTTCTGGGTGCGCCACTGGTTCAACGCATCACGCTTTCGATCATCTGACGATCGAAAAACAACTGCCAACATTTTGAATCACTTTGAGCGCTTATTGTTTGACAGTCGGCAAATTATTGATGATAGTGTCTCCTCTTGTTCAAGCGCATTGATTTGAAGCAACTTTGTTCCTTTTCGCTCAATCTTTTCCGATATACGTTTCAGTCTCTTGGAAGCCCGTCGCTACTTTCATTTTGGGTCTCAATTTGAAGTTCTGTTTTCCATGTCTTCCTGTTTGAGTTTCCGCCATAAACTTCATTCTCTATTATGATATCCTGTTTCAAGTCGGTGCCGTGCTTGCTTTCAAAGATATGTTTAATATTGTACTCGCTTCCCTATTCGATGGCGTTAACATCACTTTCAGCCCATAGAGCTTTTTCTGTTCCTCTTCGTGGAGTTGACACTGTAAATAAGTATGTAAGGTTCTACAGCAGCAATACTTATTTCTCAAAAACTCAAAAAATAAGTAGGTGTGCTGATGAATTACCTACTTGTTAATCAATATTTCTGTTTACTTACGTGAAGGAAATCTTCTTTATTTCGACCTAGACAACTAACCATTAGAGCTCCTATGAAAGAAATTATTTTCTTTGGTTGTAGTTCATTTTAGTTGTATTTTCCTCATAGACCGGGGGATAGTGATAGATTTTGGGACACGATTTTACTCAGTATGCCTTTCAGAGGACAATATTATCCTTATATCTTCATGATAATAATGCATGAATCAAAGAGTCGTCTTGGGTTCTTCATATTAAAAAATGATTCATCATTTGTTCGAAAGCCATGTGTTTTGGTACGATTTTAATCAGGCTGCCATGTGCTCTGTAATGAAATTCAAAATAAAAATTCGTCGTAAAATCATTGGCATACTGTTAAGGAGGGCCCGAAGGGCTGATATGGCCACGTGAACTTGTATTTGAATAGGGAAATTTTCCGCGTTTTTAAACAGGATGCCACTGATAAGTATACAAGTTCTTGTTATAAAACTGCTTAAAAAAAGATGGCATACCGATTGCGTATACCCAAGTACTGTTTACATTGCAAAAATTTTGTACAGTTATGGAATGACATTCTGTGATTTTAGTCAGTATGCCATTCTATTTTCATACAGTTAATGGTAACATATGATGTATATGATATTGGCATATCGTTTGAGAGGGTAGAAATTATAGGCATACGCATAAAACATTGCGAAATAGAAAAAACAAATTCCGTGTTTTTAAGCAGCATACCGTTTTGTTTTTATTATAATCATGGTATATGTAGATGGAATAACAAATGGCATACCGATTGATAAGGCCCAAGCTTGTCGAAAATATTTAAAAAAAAGATGCAAATTTAGAAAAAACCAGTGTAAGAAAAACGTAACATTTTTTTGTTTTTAAGCAGTATGCCTTTCTGTTATTATTATAATTATAGTGTATATAGGTGGAATAACAAATGGCACACCGATGTATGAGGTCTAAAGTTTATAAAAATAGTGAATAAAAAAATAATTTATGAAAATATAGTTTATTGGAAATCAATCATATAAATCATAATTATGAAGTACATTTTTTCCATCGCTCCACAATATCTATTTTGAAGTTTGGTTCTTCGTCGCTAACATTCTCCTCTTCTTGTGTGACGTCGATGTCGATTTTATCGTCTTATTTATCAATGAAGCCGTCATCATCATCTTCTTCATTATTATTAGGTTTGTTCCAACCGACTTGAAAACCGTACGAGGGACCGTCATTTCTAGTTGTCAATTTCACTTTTGAAGGCGATAAATATCCTGTCATGTGGACAAACGAATTATACAACTGGAAATTACCGTCCCAAGTACGGTTTTCAAGTCAGTTGGAACAGAGCTATTATCATCATCCAAGGCTGCGATCGATTCGCTGTCATCTTGAAAGTCCCTTTCATGATCTGTAAATAATCATAGGTATTTCACATTTTAATGAGGGCCTTAAATAATCTGTGTAAATGACAAGTGACGGTTGTCATTTCTTTTTGTATTACCTTATGTAGCGTTCGGTTCAATGAAAACCTTATGAACGAATTGCGGAACCTCGTAGCCTTCAAACCAACGGAGGGTGTACGTATTATTCGGCTCCAGCCAAATTCCGTCGGATTTAAGGTGCTTGGATTGGACAAGTAGTACGCATTGCTCCACATATTACCAATATATGTCGTACGCAATATGTATTGTTGGAGTGCTCTATTGCATGGTGGTAGGTAGAATGCATGCATCGAAATTCAAGAGATTTTTTTTTTAAGTTTCGGTGCTATCGAGCATGCTATAGTTACAGGTAAACAGATGAACTCGTGCCTCATTTACAGTCGTACATTTTTTATGTCCGTTTTTTTTTTTGAGATATTTTTGGGGTTTTATTGTGGAAAAAAATATGAATTTTCCATCTGTAGAAGAGTTTGATATGTTTCGTCCTTATTTTCAATGCAATGATAATGTAAACTATTGCCGCTAACATACTTCGTTTCTAAAAAAGTTCAAATTTTAAGGAGACAGAAGGGCAATATTCACTCAAATTGAATGAATATAAAGCAAAAAGGGCTTAACAAAAAAAAAGATCGCGTGTAGCACAGTACACGTGTTAGAAGTGATTACCTCTATCGAATTGAGCTTAATAACATTAAGCTATGGATCCAAATACACTGCGAATATATAATAGAAAATCTGTTATAGTGTAAAACGCGTGAGAGTCTTCTAGAAGTCTGATTCAATCGCGACTCGAACAGTCAAAAATTACCGATTCCATAAGAGAGAAAGAGTCATATACTTTATCCCTTGCGAGACGAAAATTCCAAAGCGTGTCGTTACGCGGGCTTGAAAAATCACTCTCATGCGGCCAAAGAAGTATTCACTTCAAAAAGAATCGAATTTATCTTTGCCCTAAAATCGCAATGCATTCTACTATCTTTAATTTAAGAAAATTTTGCAAAAAACGGGTTTGAAAATTTAAGATGGCTATTACGCCCCCTGGCGGTCATTTCGAAAATTTAAAAATAATTTCCAACGTGTTCTCTTGGCCGCTTTAGTCCTTTAGTCATAATACGTCTTTACGACAATTACTTTTCGATATATAGCCGAATGCCATTCTTAGTTTGGGTTAGTAGCTACCCTGGACTAAAAGAAAGGGAAATCGTATTGTATGTAGCCTATTGCCTCCTACTTGACAAGCTCTGATAGTGCATCATGCCATGTTCTGCGGTGCGGGCGACCCTGTTCGATTCCCGTCAGAAACAAAACTTTTTTTTAAATTTTTTTAATATAATAAACCCCCACAACTTGTATGCCGTGCTTATTTTAACAAAGTAAATTACTAACTTTAATTATAAACCAAGAGGCATACTGATTAAAAATACGGATTTTTTTTTCTATTTTTTTTTACAATATTTTATATGGAAACCTCGCCCAACTTGTATGCCGTTTCTTATTTCACCTAGATATACCATGATTATAATAAAAACAAAATGGCATACTGCTTAAAAACACGGATTTTTTTTTCGTATTTTGCAAATTCATTTTCTTTTTTTAATATGACGAACCCGCACAACTCGTATGCCATATTACATATCAACATTTTAGGATACAAACTTAATGTTACAACAAATTTTGTACTGACTAAAATCACAGAATGTTATTCCATAACTGTACAAAATTTTTGCATTGCAAACAGTACTTGGGCATACGCAAACGATATGCCATCTTTCCTTAAGCGCAGTTTTATAACAAGAACTTGTTTACTTATCAGTGGCAGCCTGTTTAAAAACGCCGAAAATATCCTTATTCAAATACAAGTTTACGTGGCCATACCAGCCCTTCGGGCACACCTTAAAGGTATGCCAATGGTTTTCCGAGGAATTTTTATTTTGAATTTCATTACAAAGCACATGGCAGCCTGACTAAAATCGTACCAAAACACATAGTTTTCGAACAAATGACGAATCATTTTTTAATATGAAGAACCCAGGACGACTCTTTGATTCATGCAATATTAGCATGAAGATATACGGATCATATTGTCCTCTGAAAGGCATACTGAGTAAAATCGTGTCCCAAAATCTGTCACTATCCCCCGGTCTATCAACGTTGTCAATTATACTTGAAGCATTTGGTATCATCTTCACTGTTTTCTTTTTAATTTAGTACTTTCTCCTGCCTTCTATGATTTATACAGCGAAATACTTATTAATACAGTTTTCATTTTATTCTAAGCAATAAGTCTCTTCTGGAGATATCTTCGTTCATCTTGAATTCTTGTCAATTGATTTATATATTTCTCAGCTAACTTCTTCTGAATATTAATGTTTTTCTGTGATCGCTTCATATACCAATGATATCGCTGATGTTGTCTTAAAATCATAAAAAAAATACAAACACTTCAAATGCATTTGGCTCTATCACAACAACGCATCATCGCTTTACTAATCTATCTACAATAATTACAGTCGCTACTAACTCAGCTTGGTATTAACACCTTCCCATGAGTAGCGGAATCTGGGCAGGTGGTATCTTGGCAATTTTTTTTTGGCGAATACTTCTTATTCTTGGATTATTCCTTCTCTCAGAAATGCGGTCCCGGTTCAGAAACAATTTTCTGGAAAGTTTGAAATGATGGATATTTTTTGTACATATCACCAAAGCATTTATGGCTGCTGTATTCAAGAGACGAGACACGCTCGTAAGAACCCATCTCTGGACACGTTAGGCATAGGATGCAGAGTGTTTATTCATTACATTTACTCCACTTTTAGTATAGTTGTACCACCTATGTTGGGGTTTGGAATCTTCGGCAAAATGCACACACAATACCGAAACAGAATTATTGCACTCGACGAGCGTTTAGCTAACCATGTTAGCATCATCAGGGGATGATTAAAACTATTAAACTAAAGTGAACAGTTTTAATAATCTCCTGATGATGCTGACATGGTTAGCAAAGCGCGCGTCGAGTGCAATATAATTCTGTTTCGGTATTGTGGATAAAACTTTGTTTTAGTTGATATAGTTCTAGAAGCTTATTATTTCATGTTATTTTTTCCTTTTAGTTCCTTCTTCGATAGCTTCATTTATGGTGCATTGTGGACATCAGCAGGACGATATATTTTTTTTGTACATTTGATAAAAGCGTAATATAGAAGCCATGTAATGATGTCTTTGGTTTGCTATTCTGGACTGTGAGGAATTTCGGTTGGAAGCAAAAATACCTCTGGGGGAATTACTAAGATTGTAGGGCCTTTCCGGCTAATTTTCTTAGTAGAATCACTACTCTTTTAATTTTAAAATCGATATTGGCTTGGTTTTCTTTCTTGCAGCTTTCTTTTAGTGATATTAACGCGTACTAATTCTAGAACGTCATATTGCCATTCGTTCATTTTGACAGGGCGGAAGTTAAAGTTCTTTTTTTTCGGTATGTCAAAATCCGGGAATATTATTTTCTAAATCGACTAGAAAAATTGTTGGATTAGACTGTGATATGCAAGTTGTGTTTCAATTGGTCGGTCGAAATTTTTGAAGTGGGGCTTTTAGAGGAAGTTCCTTTGGCTTCCACGATGGTTCCAGGACATTTCGCGTGCGTTACCCTTCACAAATCGGCCATTGCAGTTGCGGTGTTGAAGTCGTGGTGAATTGAATTGATTTCACCCTTGTGGGCTTTTCCATTCGATCCGTTTTTGATTATCAGGCCTTACCTTTACCTTATCTTTACTTAATTGTTTCTTTGGTGCCTGAAAGCCGCTCCTTATTGAAATTTAGTACTACTTTTGTCCGGTGAGTTGATTGTGATTTTTTTTAGTGTCCCCATCTTATGAAAATTTCATCTCACGTCAATAGTCCCTAGTTCCATTTTAATTCTCTTTAAAACTTACACATTTCCAAGCAGCCTAGCCGATTTGAGCATTAAGCAGTCAACAAATCCTTCACAGGTAAAAAATTGTTTTTTATGATTATTTTATTTTGTATTTTAGTTTATTTACTCAGTCTATAAAAATGTTCTTTACCTCGTGTTTTAAGCAAATCTTTGAATATGTTGTTGTTTAACAGGGTTTTTCTTCAAGGGAGTTTTTTTCCTGGCTATGTGAGGAGTCCGGGGTCCTACCGTCCCACGGTCACTTTACTTGAAACAGTCGGGGCGAACGAACGCCAGCCAATCAGTTTGAAAAACGTCACAAAATGCCTCAGTCCATCTCATTCTACAGGAAGGTCTTGTTTTAACACATACCATAGAGCCTACAGTTTCTGACATTGAATTTAAAGCTTCATTCTGTTTTTCTAAGTTTAAACCATAAGGTTTCTTTGTACAGTGTTTCTTTTGCAGTATAGGAGTTTAGAATGTCAAACCAGTTACTAACAAGCTCTATAAAATGTCCAGTATCAGAAGTCAATTTTTTGTCAGAGCCAGGTAAATAATGCAACAATGCTGTAGCTGTTGTATGAGAGAGGAGCTGAGCACCCAACCCAACATTTTGTCTCTGCGCTTTCTCACAATTTAAATTTTTTGGCATGAGCTTATGGCATACCGTTATTTTAGTGCTAACACTTTCTAGCAAAGCATCAAGTGGTTTTCGAAAAATGACTATTCCATCTTTAAGTATAAAGCCACTGTCAAGCAACCAATTTATTAATAATTTTAGAAGATCAGCAAACATTCCAAAGACCAATATTACCGCCTCCACAATCAGACACAAATGCCACAACTCTATCTCCAATTTTGTCTAATTCCATTATTGCTTTATTTAGAATAGCTGACGTAATTTTTTTTATCGAAATCAATGAATATAGGTTGTTTCCATTTCTTGAACAAGCCTCTTGCCATTACTGTCTGCATATAATTATGTGGCCCCTTCACTTGGCATATTTTCTTGTCATATGCCACTATTGTTTCAAGCTCCGTTAACGATAGATCTGCAACCTCCATAATCCTCAAAACTTCTAAAAGCATACCACTATCAAACTTAAGTTTTGATGCCCATTTTTTTAATGTGTATGTGAGGCAGATGATATTTTAATGTATTTTTTAAATAGATATAACAACGTTTATTCAGATACCTTATGGCAAAAACCTTTGAAATGTCTTCACTACTCCAAGTTACTCTCTTTTTTTTGCGAAGACAACAACTTATTCTGGGTTGCACTGAATGATGTTTTTAAAATGTTTTCTAGTGACTGACGGGCATCTTTTTCAACTTTCAACAAGTCTAATTCAGATTTTACTTTTAATAATTTAAAACATTTTAATTCGCTTTCAAACTTTCGATTATTCTCCAAGACATCTTCATACTTTCCAACCAATCTTTTGGTTTTTGTGTAAAGTAACCAAGTAAACTTAGTTACTTTCTCTTAATATAGATATTATTGTTCAGGTATAAGATGCCTTGAGTATCGAAGGTACCACAATTACCCGTATTTTTTTTTATTATTTGATTTGAAGTCAAGTCCCTTCAGCTTTTCAACCAATCACTTGGTTTCTCTTCGTATTGTAGCCAATACCATTTTATGGTATTAAACTGATTTTCTGTTTACCTATGTACCCGTTGCATTTAATTATCTTTTAGTATTAGTGTTTTAACAGGGAAGTAAGTAGTAAGTATATTTGGTTTGAATGATTTGTGCTCAATAATTGAATCGTTTTGATGTATTGATCTATCTTTGTTCTAAATTGGTTTAACTTCTGGTTTTATTATTTTTTATGTATTATTTTATTATTATTGGTAAATTTCTGGCGTCCACTGCTGATTTATTATTCATATTTTATTTTGTTGCGAAGCCCAAGCCAAAACGAAGTTCATATTACAACTTGGGGATTTTCCGAATTGTGACGTCTACAAGTTGGTGGCGCCTTAAATAAATAACACCCTACTCTCCAGTACTTAAACTAGGGCCTAATTTGCTCGCTTTGACGCAACTCGTTCTGGCCTACGCATCGATAATTGTAAGTTTTCTTAATTTAAATTTTAAATTTTTAATTTAACTTTATTCACAGTTTCTTCTAATCTGAAATGAAGGTAACTAAATAAAATTAGAAGACAGGAGAGATCATGGCAAGCGTCACATATTGCGAAAGAGTGTAGATCTGCTTATAATTTGCAATACATTACTTCAGAATTCCACAAACAGAAGCTAATTTGTGAATAGCTGCTCTATATTATCGAATTGAAGACAAACCATCAAGAATTGAAAATGATTCGTAGACATTATTTTGTTGAATATAACGACACCAGTCCTATCTCTTTGATATAAGTTGCTCAAATTTTGACGATTAAAACGAAACATACCTGTCAAATAAGGAAGTCTGATAAAAGCTTTCATTTCACATTTGTTGGTTGCTTTGAGTGTATATTTATTTTTGATATGTAAAGGATATGTATTGAATTTTGGAACTGGTGCAGCGCACCATGCCTTCGATGATCTGACGATCCAGAAATAACTGCGAACATTCTGAAACACTTTTACCGCTTTTTTACATATTGCTTCGCACTCGGCAAATGAGCGATGAGAGTGTCTGCTCTTATGCATTGCATTGATGTGATGCAAGTTTGCTCCTCCTCGATCCATCTTTTCCTAGCTACATTTCACTGTTTCTTGGAAGCCCGTCGGTATTTTAATTTTCTGTCTTATTTTGAAGTTTTGTTTTCCATGTCTTCCTATCTGAATCTCTGTCATAAACTTCTTCTTCTTTTATGATATCCTGTTCCATGTCAGTGTTGTGCTTGCTTTCAAAGATATGATTAATATCGCCCTCATTTCCCGATTCGATGGCGTCAACATCACTTTCAGCCTATAATATTTTAGCTAAGATATTTTCTTTATTTACAAAAATATAATTATCTGGAGATAAATCAATAGTTTTTGCTATATTTTAATATTAAAACGCAATGTTAGTGGGGTTGACATTGTAAATAAGTATGTCGTTTTACAACAGCAAAGCGTATTTCTCAAAAGCTCTAAAAATAAATACCTAGGTGTTGATGAATTCCATACTGGTTAATCAATGCTTCTGTTTTGAAAATAAGTATTATTACTTACGTGAAGAAAGTTTTTTTTTATTTCGAGCTAGGCAATGAACCCTTACAGCTTTTATGAGATAAATTATTTTCTTTGGTTGTATTTCGTTTTAGTTGTTTTTTCCTTAATATTGTCAACTATATTAGAAGCATTTAATATCATCTCCAATTTCTTCTTTTTAACTTAGAACTTTAATACATTTCTCATTATATTCTAAGCAATAAGTCTCTTCTGGAGGTATCTCTTTTCATCTTGACAACTGCTTCATATATTTCTCAGCTAACTTCTTTTGAATATTAAATGTCTTCTAAAATTTATAACAATTCCTTTGAAAGGAATCGGATTTCGGTAATCGCCTGATATACCAACGATATGGTGTCCCAAAATAATCAAGCTTTGTAATTTCAAACACTTCAAATGCATTCGACTCTATCAAAACAGCACGCGATCGCTTTATTAATCCATCTAGACTAATTATTACAGTCGCTACTAACTTCAACTCGGTTTGTAAAATT
>MU186136.1:64948-89016 GCA_016904865.1 Pissodes strobi | reverse complement strand
CGGGCACCCACCATCAACTTTTTTTTTAAATACGGACCTGTGTTTTTTATTCCATTTTTAGAAGCCTTTGGTTTCCCAAAACCAACGATGTATCACACTTGTCCAATAGCGGTAACAAATATTCTCATAAGTGAAATCTAGTCAGAAAAGATTGCCCTCGAGATTGCCCTCTCTCTGTCTAACACATTATTTCTTATGGAAAAAATCTAGATTTGTTGATTTATTAGTAAGTGTGAGACATCGTTGGTTTTGGGAGAACAAAGGCTTCTAAAAAATTAAATAGAAAATCCAGGTCCGTATTTAAAGAAATGAAGTTGATGATGGGGGCCCGGACACGAAACGTCAGATTAAAATTTGATACTGCCATCTTATAAACAAATAAATAATAATGTTAAATTCGTGTTATATTATATCTTCAAATTAAGTCAGGAAAAATAAAAATTAAATAGCTGCTTTTCGGTTTACTTTTACTAGGAATATCTCCGGAAGTAGTCGGAATTTTCTAAATTTCTCAACGACATATTGATGACCCCTAAATTGCGCAACTTTGCCCCCATATAACAGACTTCCTATCTCTTATGGTTTCCGAGATCCTAATGGTGAGAAGCAAGTTTGTTTCACCCTGTATAGATTTTCCACTCCAATGCCAGTTCAGTATAGTTCATGTCAGATAGCTAGCAGTGTATAAGGGATACTCTGTATACGAACTGCTCCTTGTAATGTAAATACTACTGCCGAATTTTAACAAAATCACCAAAAGAATCTTATTAAGATTTTTACAAAAAAAACTATTTTTTTAAGTTTGACATCCTGTATCTTGGAAATAGTGCGGACATATATTTTTATGTTTATCTTAATATCACTCCAGGAATTACCTCCTGAGGTTTGGCTACGTACTTAAATAACACCCTGTATTATTGACGACAATGAATTTAATTGTTGTCAACAAACGCGTACCATAAAAATACCGAGAAAAATACCTAACGATTTTTTATACGTGTTTATGACAAATACTATACCCAGTTAGCACGTAGCCGCTCCTTTGGTACTTTATATCATTTATTTTAACGAACATTTTTAAGGATTATGAGCGATTGCGAATGGATTGCGATATGATTGCGAAGGATTGCGTGGATTGCGAATAGATTTCGGGGGATTGCGAAGCGATTGCGATGATTGCGAAGCGATTGCGTTGATTGCGAAGCGACTGCGAATGATTGCGATAGTGATTTCGGCGATTGCGAGTGAATTTGTGAGAGTATTGCGAGAAGTGAATCACCCCTCGGTTTAATTATATTCATGACCTCCAAGTCTCCTTTGGTATCCATACAAACATCCAAAGCCAAGGTAGTACGTATGTTCATGGTAGTAAATGGAAAATAATCTTTGCCTAGTTTTATTTGGCTGTAAAACCAAGCCATATTAAACACAAATGACTTTTTGTGTTTTACAAAAATGATAAGTGCTCAACGCAAGTTGCAGCTAAAAACACATTTGCAGAAATGCCTCAAAAATTGCCAAATTTTTGAACTTACTTGATTCGGAACAGTTTACCGGTCACTGATTTCGCCGAATATCTGGCATCCTTCTTGCTGAAGCGGAAGAATATATCACAAATATAAAACGTCATGCTGTATGAGAGTCAACGAAGGTAGCTGAAGAATATATCGAAAATACCAAAATTTCCAGAGAAAAATTACAAAGGAATATTATCGGTTACAAGCTCACTACTTGCACACATCTTCATGTTATTGGGGTACAACCAGCCAATCTTCCACATCTTCTCGTCATCCGGGTGCAAGTAGCAAGACTTTCACATCTTCATATCATGATAGCACAACTGAAAATCAGTTACAGCGGAGTGAAAATCGCCAGCAAAACGCATCCAGCTATCAGCATTGTTAATGGCTCCAACTGTATCTTTAATTTTAATTTTATCTTCTGCTTCGATAGCGCTCATGGCGCTGAAGTTGGTCCGCACGCGCTCCTTGTTGGTAAGGAGTGTCTCTACACTCCTGTGGCTGGCTGGCTGACTGAACTTGCAAAGCTTAGAACTGTTACGCTGGTCTGCGTACTGGGACATTCGGGTATACCGGAAAACGAGACCGCTGACACCCTAGCCGGAGAAGGCTCCGCACGCGGATACTTAGGGACTGATCCCTGTGTGGGGATCGCTCAGAGTGTTCGCGAAAGAGCTTTGGAGGCCTGAACAGAGACTCGGGCCGAAGAGGTATGGGCGGAGGACTACGGAGATGAGACAGACGAGGCTTATGATACGTGGGCCCGCGAAGAGTTCGCCAGGGGGTTGGTAGGAAGGAGTGCAGGGCCGCGGTAGGTTTTTACACAGGGCACTGTAGGCTTAGACGGTACCTGACTCTGCTGAGAATTGCAGAGGAGGATGAGTGTAGATAGTGCATGGAGGACGATGAGACCCCATACCATCTACTTACGGAATGTCCCGTCTTCGCGTGGGCAAGATTCAGAATCATTGGCACGACGCCGATCGAGCCATATTCAGTGTGTTGTGTTAGTCTGAAGGAGATGTGGGCTTTCTTAAGGAAGACCGTGTTATCATTGTCGATATTTCCCCTGCCGGACGAGAAATTTTAGGTTTTTGATCGTGGATGGTTTTTACAAGTCAATTTCATGCATAGTCGACCTGGGGATAAACAGAAGAGGGTCGATAATTGTTTACTATCATTTTTAAAATAAATATGTAGCATTGTTGTAATTGTAAAGCTGTTCAATATAAGTACAATAATTTGAAAATTATTTACTCTTCATAGAAATAACCCATAATAATTACTTTAATTTTAGATATTCTAAGTAGTTTGTGATTTTTAATTTGATGTTTAAATGATGTCAATTAATAAGTCATTTGGCAACCATTTTAGTAGCCTTTTTGAAGTTAGGTTTTACAGTCACTTTGTAGTTGCGGTAGAAAGTATTGTCGACAAGCACAATTTCTCGGGTAATTCAGTAAAAGCTTAATTTCTACTCACATATGAAATTTTGCCGATTCATATCATCATGGTAGACTTCTGTAATGAACAGGGACATAAATATTATTTCAAAGGATGTCCTATTAACCGCTAGTGCTTGCTATAACGGTTCTTTAGGAATGTTCCAGATTATACTGAATTAATATATGTTTATTACTTTTTAATAAGATTCAGATCAAAAATTTCTCTTGTTATTGTATACAGTTATGATAATTTTATACAATAATGCAATAAAGGTGGTTTATCAGATTTTTCTCGAAATTATTTTGCATAATATTAAATGAATAAGGTCTACTAGGTGTCTAAGCAATTTAATTTATAACCTCTTAATTAGAGATATTTTGTCTTTAGTCGCCTCTAAAAGTCACTTTAGATGTTGTATGATAGAATGATATTACAGATAACATCCTATAAGTTCCCATGAAGGGGAATCTAATGCTGTAATAATATATAAACTCACTTCTTTCACATATCATGACTTCTCTTTCCTAATTGCTTAGATGATAGTATGTTATTTTTTATTACGCATGCATCATAATCAACGATTATCGCACGCTGCAGCGTGCTTAAAATGATGTTTATGATGCACCTACTTTTTTAAAGGTTGCTATAGAAGCATTTGATCATGTCAAATGTGACAGATTAATATATTCGTCAATATATCCCTTAAGTTTAATATTTAAAACATTTTTGAGATTATGATGCATTCGTAATAAAAAATAACGTATGATATACGTGTATAAGAGGCCTTTAAATCCCTTGCGACTTACAAAACACTCCGCTGCGCGTCGTGTTTTGAAATATGTCGCGCGTGTTTTAAAGGCCCTCTTATACACTTATATCATAATATACTATTATGTCATACCAGTACATTATTATGTTTTTATACCTTAGATACCATTTACATAATGGATTACTTTATGCCCGTGCGGGCATAAAGTCCACTTTATGGCCCGTGCGTGCATAAAGTACACTTTATGGACTGAAATAATTGAATTTAAATCGTATTTTTTTAAATATTTACATATTGTGAATGTAATAACGAACTAAAGTACGCGTCAATTGAAACGATACACATTAAAAAAACACCAACTTTGAAACGCTGCAACTCAGCCAAATATAGTTTAATTTGGACTTTTTGCACCATTCCTAAAAGGGCGATTCTTTAGCTATAAACTGCTTGTAGAATGAAGTGAAAATATTGCACTCTGTCAATTATACAGGGTGTTGAAATAGTGAGTGCAAAAACCCTCATTTTTGACCAAGAATTTCTGCCCGGAGAGGAAGGTAATTTTGGATATTACTATACTTTCTTAAGTATTGGGCCTGTATCTCGGGACGTCTTTGCAAATTTGATGTTACCTTATATACCGGCGGAGAAATCGTCAATTTTTCAAATGTGTGAATTTTATGACGTTTTCGTGTGTTCTAGCGTGGCAACGCACATACGACTCTAAATGTCTAATTAGGGTTAACAGTTATTAGTGTGCGCAGTGCTAATCTGTCACCAAAACATTATTAAAATGTTGCTCAGCGTTATTTATACAGGGCGACAAAAAAAAATTTTTTAAATCGGTTTTCGTCAAGCTTGTTATAGGAAAATTTTGTAAATGAAAACTCTTGTTTAAATTACAAGAGTGGCCCGTAAAACCGTTTTTGCAATTTTGAGGTTATGGTATTTCTATTTAAAAAAAACTCGATAAACCGATACACCTAAAAATTGGCAAACCTTGAATCGTCAAAACTTCGTCAATTTTTCTTGTCGCCCTGTATAAATAACGCTGAGCAACATTTTAATACTGTTTTGGTGACACTAACTGTTAACCCTAATATGAAATTTAGAGTCGTATGTACAATGCCAGGCTAAAACACACGGAAACTCACACATAAAAAATGCACACATTTTAAAAATTGACGATTTCTCCGCCGGTATATAAGGTAAGATCAAATTTGCAAAGACGTCCCGAGATATAGGCCCAATACTTCAGAAAGTATAGTAATATCCAAAATTACTTTCCTCACCGAGCAGAAATTCTTGGTCAAAAATGAAGGTTTTTGCACTCACCATTTCAACACCCTGTATAATTGACAGCGTGTAATATTTTAACTTGGTTTTACAAGCTGTTTATAGCTAAAGAATCGCCCTTTTAGGCATGGTGCAAAAAGTCCAAATTAAACTGTATATGGCTGAGTTGCAGCGTTTAAAAGTAGGTGTTTTTTTAAGGTGTATCGTTTCAATTGATGCGTACTTTAGTATGACATAAAAGTTTGTATGCACCACGGGTATTAATAGATGTGTACGCCCTCGGGCGACTTATAAACCCTCTGGCCAGAGGTCCTCGGGTTTGTAACATTGTCGCCCTCAGGGCATAAACATCTACTTAATACCCTTGGTACATAAATAACTATTATACGTTCGTATGTACAGGGTAGCCCGTTTATTATGGGATGAGACCTTATCTCAGAATCTACGGGGTGTACTAAAAAAAGTTTAATACAAAAGTTGTTTGGAGTTACTTAAACTTTAAAAATATTATATTTTTATATAAACATGATATTCGTATTTTCGTGGACAAGTATCAAATTCCTTATTTCAAATAGAACACCCTGTATATATAGGCAATTTTGAATTTCTCGGAAAATTTTAGATATATTTTATATATAATATCCTATACCTGTTCACATATTTTGAATTCTATATCAAAAATGACGTTTGCAGGTCCAAATATAATTACCAATAATTTCTCCTATTGAAATCCTTTATTATTTAATTGGAGTTAGTTTCCTTACAGAAGGGGCTCTACATTACTTGTCTGCGTTGACATTTTTATAATAAATAAATACAGGGTGATCAAAAACTAACATTCAAAATTGAAATGAAAAAATCGTTGTCATTTTTTTCAACCCCCTATTTTTATAATTTTATCTTATTTAGCATTAAGAATAAGGGCGACTTTGTATAAATTTGCCTATTCGAAAAACTTGTAGTCCTTGGAATATTGGCAATTTAACATTTTTCTGTTGTAAAAATGCTATACGGCTTTTAAGTTTTGTTATTTGTTGGCCATGACGGCGAGGCCTGGCGAAAAAAAAACATTTGAGCACTATAGAAATGGCACTATTTCTTGTCGTCTTACAATACACCTACTTATTACCCCAGCTGGGACGATTCGTCGGGCGCAGCTTTTCTAGCAGATACAAGTATTTCATTTGCATCGTGTATAGTAACCTATAGTGTTAAAATCCCCACCGCATAGGTAACCTCCTATCTTTAGACCAGCTATCGATACGTCCGTGGCAGTTTGTGTTAGAGGCTTTGATATGCACGTGGCAGTAGATAGGCAACAGGAATTTAGACCATTTTTACATGTAAATCTCCATAAGAAAATGTAAGGTTCGGTGTAGTTTTTTGTGCCAGGCACGAGCTGGCCCAGCTGGGAAAATAAAGATCTTGGGAAACATCATCGACTTGAGCTATAGCATATTTGGATCCCACAACACTTTATAATACTACGTATATTATAAAGTCAATGATTATAGGAGGCTACCTATGCGGTGGGGATTTTAACACTATAGGTTACCATACACGATGCAAAAGAAAGACTGTTGTATCTGCTAGAACAGCTGCGCCCGACCAAAGGTTAATAATTTAATCGTTCCGACTGTGGTTTATAAGTAGGTGTATTGTCAGACGACAAGAAATAGTGTCATTTCTTTAGTGCTCGATTGTTTTTTTTTCGCCACACCTCGCCGTCATGGCCAACTAATAACAGAACTTAAAAGCTGTATAGCACTTTTATAATAGAAAAATGTTAAATTGCCAATATTTGAAAAACTGCAAGTTTTTCGAATAGACAATCTTATGTTAGTTTTTCAACTAGCGTTAGTTTTTGATCACCCTGTATTTATTTATTACAAAAATCTCAACACAGACTACTAAAGTAGATCCCTCTTCTATAAGGAAACCGACTCCAATTAAATAATAAAAGTTTTCAATAGGAGAAATTGATAGATATATTTAGACCTGCAAACGTCATTTTTGACATAATATTCAAAATATGTCAAAAACGGTTAGGCTTAGATATAGGACATTATGTAGCTATATAGATCTGTGATAAATTGCAGCAAATAGCTACGTTGTTATAAATCAAGGAGAAAAGGCCACGTTCGTACACCAGAACTATGGCTCCATTCTAGATCTCACAATCTCTACAGAGGACATGAAGCCTTACATTACTAAATGGGAGGTGCTGGATACTGAATCACTTAGCGATCACAAATACATTGTGTTTGAAGTCTCACAAAGGAGGCAGCTACCGAATCCGAAGCCGCGTTGTCTTGGATGGCAAGTTAGAAAGCTGGATTTTGAGAGATTGATCCAAACCTTGGAAACTCTGGATGAAAGTCGAACCCCGACGTCAGCGGAAGATTTTTCAGAGAAACTGAAACAAATCTGTGATATTGTAATCCCAAAGAAGAAAAAAGGCTCACTAAGACAGCCTGTCCACTGGTGGAATGACGAGATTGCGAATCTTAGGAGGGAATGCCTCAAAAAACGAAGGGAATACACAAGAAAAGTCCGAAGAGTATCACTAAGAGAAAGCCAAATTTTATGGGAAGCTTATAAAGAAACTAAGCTTACTCTTAAGAGAAAGATTAAAGTCTCTAAAAGGCAACGTTGGAAACAATTGTGTGAAGAGGTTGACAGTGACATATGGGGAGACGGGTATAAAATCGTCACAAGAGGATTATTGGGTTTCCCACAAAATATAGCATTGCCCATGGACACTATGGAAAACGTAATAAATCATCTGTTCCCAACACATAAACCAGTGAATTTTATCTGTGATAATAGCGATAGGTTTATACAATTCACACCTGAAGAATTACAGAGTGCTGCTATAAAACTTAAAAACAAAAAAGCTCCTGGGCCTGGCAATGTACCACCGGAAGTAATAAAGATAATGGCTGTGAGAAAACCAAACTATGCATTGTTTAGTTTAGAAAGGGACGGCAAACGGTGGATGCCATTAACATGGTAATTGGTATTGCGCAGGGAGCGACAGCCCAACGAAGCCTCTGCGCTGTGATAACCTTGGATGTCAAAAACACCTTTAATAGTGCATCGTGGCAACAAATACTGGACACCTTAAGAAGCAGAGGAATAAGCGAAAGTCTTATATGCGTTATTTCATCATACTTGTCGGACAGAGAGATTCTGCTGGAGGCGGACGGGATCATAAAGACCGTGAAAATAAGCAGTGGCGTTCCACAAGGATCGGTACTGGGACCGACCTTGTGGAATATACTCTACGACCAGCTTTTTGACTTGGAAATGCCAGAGGGAACTACACTGGTTGGCTTTGCTGATGACGTCGCAATGGTGGTCACTGCAAAGAGTGAGACTCTTTTAATGAGTGTAGCAAACAGGGCTTTGCAGCGGGTGTCAAACTGGATGGAAAGCAGGAAACTAAACTTGGCTCCTGAAAAGACCGAAGCTGTTCTTCTGACTAAGAAAAGAAAAATAAGGCCAATAAGCTTTGACGTACTCGGGACTACGATCGAAGTTGGCAAGACTGTGAAATATCTTGGGGTTTGGCTGGATACGAAACTAAGTTTTGCAGAGCACATTAGCAAAACCATCGTAAAGGTTGACAAGACAGTTACAGCATTGGCGAGTTTAATGCCAAATATTGGGGGACCAAGGGCTTCAAAAAGAAGGTTAGTGTCTAGTGTAGTCCATTCTCAGATGCTATATGGCTCACCAGCCTGGTATAATGCAACGCAGAACAAGAAGTTGACGCTAAAGCTTCTTAGCACGCAAAGGAAAATAGCCCTACGTATTTGCAGTGCGTACCGAACGGTATCGGCCGAAGGAGTGTGTGTCATTGCGGGCTTACTTCCAATTGACCTTATGATCAGGGAAAGGCATGAACGATATACAGGTGTTACAAAAGAGGAGGCAAAAGAATATCTAATGCATGGATGGCAAACTAGGTGGGAAAATGGAGTCTATGGACGGTGGACGCACAGACTAATACCGGTTATACGGGACTGGATGGAACGCCCCTACGGGGAGGTAGACTATTTCATTACTCAGGCTCCTTCGGGACATGGTTGCTTTCGAAAGTTCCTATATGACCGTAATAGAGCCGAAACCCGAATTTGTTCCTATTGTAAGCAGGAAGACGATGCGGAACATACCCTGTTTGTGTGTTCAAGATGGAACGAGGTAAGAACTGCTTTCTCTCATGTAACAGGAGAGCCATTCGACAGAGAGATAATGATGAGAAGTCTGTTGGGTGGAGAGGAGACTTGGAACTGTGCTTATACAGCAATACGAATAATAATTCAAACCAAAGAACTCGAAAGTAGGGGATGACTTTACAAATCTTGACTGTGATATTTGCTTTCTTTTTATATATACCTACCTGTTTGTGATTGTCGATACCTACGTCATCTGTGATATCGTGATACCTACACCACCTGTTATATTTACACCACTAATGCATCTGTGATGGATCATTACTATATCTGTGATATTTCCAACAAGAATATACTGTGATATTTTACGGCACCACTGGGTCTGTTTGTGCTTGTCGCCTATCGAAAGCAAAATGGTTTTCAAGACAATCCCCGCACTGAAGTAATGCGAGAGCGGTTCCAGTGCGAAGGATGAAGAGCAGGGGGAAGGGTTTTAGGACAAAGAGGCAGTCACTGCCTGGTCAACTGGACGACTTTCAACATCGACCAGGTGTCTAGATAGAGATATCCTAATCCCAAAAAAAAAAGATCTGTGATAAAATATATCTAGAATTTTCTGATGAAATAAAAATGCCTTAATATACAGGGTATTCTGTTTAATATAAATTAGTTGATACTTCTCCACGAAAATACGAACACCCTGTATATATAAAAATATAATATTTTAAAAATTTGACTAAATCCAAACAACTTATGTATTACGCTTTTTTTGGTACACCTTGTAGATTCTGAGAACAGGTGCCATCCCATAATAAAACTGTACAGATGATAGTGAAATTTGGATTTAAATTTTATAAGACTTACTTCTGTGAGCTTTATCACTTGGATCCCTTCGCAGAACGACCCTTTTTTGAGCAGCTGATGCTGATCCACTGTCAACGTCGTGTATAACGATACGTATTGCTTCAGCATCCACTGATGCTTGACGTCTGGGGGTTGCTTCAAGGTCTTCTAATGCTGGCGTAGGTCTAGGCGGCACGATAGGTCTGAGTCCTGCTATATCCGGTCTGAAACAAGACATTCGGACTTATTTACAAATCATAAAATAATATGAATGGATAAACAATTAAAAATATTTTTTGGGTTTGGACTGCCGGTTAATTTTCATATATTTTGGAATGTGGCACCGAAAAGCGAATACATTAGTACATCTGTCTTACTGCTTACGATTCATTACATTTCATTTGAGTAAAAAGGCACTGAATCTTCTATGTAATTAGAATTCACGGTGACAATTGAAAACTTGGTTTACGTTAGTTATTTCGATCTGAAAATATCATAGTAAATGATGACAAGGTTTCAATTTACTTATAATTATTGTGCCAAACGAGGATGCTAAGTAAGAATATGATATTACACTATCCAAAAAAGTTGTTAATTTGATTTCAATCCTCAATTGCACTTCTTTTTTTAGGAAAATCTATGTGAGGCGAATAAAATAATGTGCAAGACCAATTTTGCTCACCAAGAAATAAACTTAATTTACGTTATCCACAAAAATTTAATTGTCAAAACTTGGTGAATAATTCCTAAGATCAATCAATTATACAGTACGACCTCTATAGTTCAAACCGGAAATAATAGTCAGTGACTCATTTTTAGTTTTAAGGCGCGCCTCGAGGGGTAAGGGAAGAGAGAAGGAAATTCCAGTGGCGGATACAATTGCTTTATAAATTATTATGTTATAATAACTATATAATGGAATAGTAATAAGTAGACTTAGGCAAATATCGACATAAAAAAATAAAGTTTATGCACATAAATATGCATGATTTTAGTCTAAAATATGCAAAAAACCGTCTATTCAAAATTATTCCTAAGTCTAGTAATAAGCAACAAAATTGTACTACAAACAAATAGTACTATGTATTCATTAAGGCTAGGAAAAAAAGAGTCATGGATGATAAGGGGTTTTTCTTATCATAAAACACTATATTGAAAGTTGCATCGAAAGTTTACATCAAAAATCAATACAATTTTAAGATTCCTACTCGTTATCGGAGGTTTGATCAGAATTTGATTCAGAATCATTATTATCACTACTTTCGGAACCAACATTGATAATAAGAGGTTCAACTATAACTTCGACCGTAGTATCATTTTTTGTTTTATGACATGTTCGATACACTTCTGCCAATTATCAGCTGTAACGTTATCAATAGCTTCGTTTAACAAACAAACATACACGATTTTTACCAATGCATGTTCGCCCACAGTTAAATGCATTTTCACTTTTTTCGCAGGAGGGCCAATACTTGTCGAAGCTTCGCTCTTTCCATTTTACAAATTAATATTTTGAATTAACAATACAAAACTTCACAGTCCTTCGCAAAGATGCAACCGGGGAGGCATTGAAAATGATGAATAAAAACGCAAAAATGTGATTTGCGTTGAAATTCATATAGTTTCCAAAAGCAGAGTTTAAAAGAGTAAAAAAACAAACACACGAGTGTTTATAATATAGGTATATAATTAAAGAAATGCATTTTTAGCAATAATATTAAACATTATCATAATTAAAACAAAAATAAATAAAAAAAAATTAAGCGAGTTTGCTAATACTCGAGACTGATGTGTAAACATATACTATAACGACATCGGTTGTGAAAAAAATGACAGCAGCAAGTTATGTTCCCAAGCGGTAACCCATCCAAGTACTAATCACGCCCGACGCTGCTTAATTTCAGTGATCGGACGAGAACTGGCATTTTCAACGTGCTATGGCCGTTACCTCTACATTTTAGCTTGTTAATAGAATAAAAACAAAAACATTCGCATTTATAATATTAGTTAGGATTCTTTAATAATACGCACTGGCAGCTTGGGAGCGGATTAATTCACTGCACAAATTCGACACGAAAATCTAATGCCACCAGGAATAACATCAACATATGGACACAGCATATTTACCTTATAATCTTGGGCCGACATCCTTTGATTAGGGACAGTCAATAACCAGCTTTTTCAAATTTTACTGTTTTAAACGTCTGGGCATCTGAATAATACTTTTGACATTTCGTATAATTTAAAATAATAATATGCTTTTTTATCGCCTAAAATCCGTTTAAAAGCGATTTTAAATGGCAAAATTGTCTAAAAATCCGAAAATTCGAACTTTTTTAGGACGATAGCCGTGGCTTCGGACGAATTTGTCGTGGATTTTGAAGCAAAAATCAATTTAAATTCAACCGTCTATCTAGCTTATTTTTAAGCTGTCATATGGATCCAAATACACTGCGAATATAATATAATAAAAATAATACTTTTGACGGTTCGTTTAATTTTAAATGTGCTTTTTTATCGGCTAAAATTCGTTTAAAACAATTTTAAATGGCAAAATTGTATATAGTACTGTCCTAGCGGCTTGAATCGCTTTAAACATTTCCGTCCCATTTGCCGAGATTTAGTCTCATACCGCCGCGTAAGATGTTTACACATCAAAAACTCAAGGGCGTTCAAGATCAAATTATCTCAATGTCATTCAAGGTAAAAGACACCACAAAACAATCCCAAGGACGTTCAAGGTCATACACGATTGGAGCAATCCCAAGGTCATATGCGTGACCTTTAACAAAAACTCAAGGACATTCAAGGTCAAATGTCAAGGACATTCAAGGTGAAATTAGGTCAATGTCATTCAAGGTCGAATACACTTAAGACCAAGTGAGCGGGGTCTATCTCAGTCACCGGAGGGGGGTGAGGGGCAAAAAACTGGAAGGGGGAGAATTGAGGCCGGTTAGAGCACTCTACTGTGGATTAATTCACTGCATACTTTCGACACGAAAATCTACAAGGCTTATTTTTTACCAGCTACTCATCTTGGGCTAGATTTGGGAAAGTCAATAATAAAATTTTGCAAATTTTAGAAGAGGGCTATGACTCAATATTATTTTAAACGTCTGGACATCTGAATAATACTTTTGACAGATCGTTTAATTTAAAATAATAATATGCTTTTTTAACATCTAAAATCCGTTTAAAAACTACTTTAAATGGCACAATTGTATAAAAATCCGGAAAATTCGGACTTTTTTAGGACGATAACCGTGGCATAGGACGAATTTGTCGTGGATTTTGAAGCGAAATTCATTTTAAATTCAACCGTACATTAAAAAAAACAAACTTATAGAAGGAAAATTATAGAAGAGGACCATGACTGAATATTGATTTAAAACTCTGGGCATCTGAATAATACTTTTGACGGTTTGTTTAATTTAAAATATGCTTTTATATCGTCCAAAATCTGTTTAAAACCGATTTTAAATGGCAAAATTGTAAAAAAATCCTTCACGGACGTCCTGGATTAGCTTGCTCCTCAATGCGAAGGCTTATAATGTTACAATCGCTTTACACATTTCCGTCCCATTTGCCGAGATTTACCCTCATACCGCCGCGTAAGATGTTTACACATCAAAAATGTGCAGATATGAAAACCGAAAAAATTAGGAAAATCTATTAATATATAATTAGCCATAACGTTACTGTAATATTTTTAACCTGTTCTGATTCTGTTTAGCCCGTTTTGGCTATTTCTAGTCCCTTTTGGTTAGTCGTTCAAACAACTTTCCGTTAGTTCCAACTTATTGATGTGTAAACATCTTACGCGGCAGTATGAGGGTAAACCTCGGCAAATGGGACGAAAATGTGTAAACCGATTCTAGCCGCTAGGGCGGTATTATATACAATTTGCCATTTAAAATCATTTTAAATGGATTTTAGACGATAAAAAAGCATATTTTAAATTAAACGAACAGTCAAAATTATTATTTATTAATTATTATATTCGCAGTGTATTTGGATTCATAGCACAGCTTATTTTTAATGGACAGTTGAATTTAAAATGAATTTTCGCTTCAAAATCCACGACAAATTCGTCAGAAGCCACGGCTATCGTCCTAAAAAAGTCCGAATTTTCGGGTTTTTATACAATTTTGTCATTTAATATCGTTTTTAAACGAATTTTAGATGATAAAAGAGCATATTATCATTTTTAATTAAACGAACTGTCAAAAGTATTATTCAGATGCCCAGACGTTCAAAACAATATTGCGTCATAGCCCTCTTCTAAAATTTGCTAAATTTGGTTATTGACTTTCCCAAATCTAAGGATGTCGGCCCACGATTACTAGGTAAATAAGCTGTGTCCATATATTGATGTTATTCCTGATGGCATTAGATTATCGTTTCGAATTTGTGCAGTGAATTAATCCACTCCGAAGCTGCCAGCAAGTATTTTTAAATAATCTTAACTAATATTATAGATGCGAATGTGTTTGTTTGTTTGTTTCTTAAGCTTTCACGCATAAACTGTTCCGATCATTATGAAATTTTGTACAGATATTTTCAAGAGTATAGTAAAGAACATAGGACATTTGTAGCTTTTACCCGAGGCTTCGTTCGCGTTGAGTTTTTATTATTTTAAACTTAATGTAATAGTCGTTCAATACACTTTCGGTTAGTTTCAGTTAGTTCAAATTTATTTTAGTCATTAGAACTGATTCCGATACGTTATAATCAATTTAAGTTTAAATAAACAAGCTAACACGATCTCTCACGCGTACGACGTTATGTGTGGCAAATGTAGCATGCACTTTTTCACGATTTGAGGTCCTATTTAGGAAAACAGAAACATTGTCAATGTTAAAACAAAACGATAACCTATACCCGCAAGCGCGACTATGCAACAGATCTCTCACACGGTACATGGCTCGTTTACTGTTGCAACGTTGCGACCTCCGCCCGACGGTCGGAAAATATCAGTACATTTACGTCCGTCGATCGCGAACCTCTGTTAAAATACAGCTGCTTCAAATGCTCCGCGTAACGCGCGTATACGGGCCACAATGAATTTGGCAGCGGCGCACGTTTTGTGCCGGAACGCTGTGTCCGCATTTAGAATAAGCGGCATTTTGCGAGCATTTCATACCAGATTTATTGTTAAATATTAAATATTACTTTAAGCCGCTCACGTTGCTCTGTTTTCGAACTAGTGACTGACGTCACTGACTATTATTTCCGTCTCAAGGTATAGATAAACACAGCCCAGTGCATTCCAACTGTTGGGGAAGCACTCCAACATGTGCATTAATTATCAGTGGTTAATGCACATTTCATATCTCTATTAGAAATAGGCTCTGTTGTAAATTGTACTGGTCCTAAATTAAGAAGGTTTGTAACCAATCTAAAGAAAAATCTTGATTTAATTAACAATCTTAATTACTCTTACGAAGAATTCTGGCAGTTTCTTTTAATTTATTTGTTTGAGAACAAATTAGACTTTGGCACTCGTAAATCTTTTGAAACAGAACGATATATAAACATGTTGCCAAATATTATTCAATTTCTTGATTTCTTACACAAAAGGTATACCATTTTAGAAAACTTATCTTCACTAGATAGTACTCAAAAAAATCCTAAAAAAGGAGTCTCGTTGCATGTAAAACAACAAAACAAATCAGCTCTGTGTAGTTTTTGCAATTTAAATTCTCATAGAAAAAATTAAACTGGTTTGATAAGTAAAAGTAATAAACTTTGCTTCAGCTGTCTCGATGCTAATCAATAGAGAAGTAAATGTACCTGCACCAAAAATAATAATAAGTTTTTAATCTAGAGTCGACGTGCTGTCATGCGACCAGAACTTTTCAAATTATCGTGAGACCAACGTGGCACTCAACGTGTTAAGAGACCTTTAACAATGACGCAGTTAGTATGCAAATGTGGGCGATCGTTATACGAAATCGCTTTTGATGCCTTGGCCAAGGGCTCCTTGTCATGTATCCTGGGAATGGGCTAGCGAAAAGCCACATGCTGCCAGAGCTGCCCCTTCCAGCTAACTGAAGACATCGGATCTAGACCAGGCAAACCTCCCCCAAATCACGGTGTGACATGTGGGCCTATGACTGAATGACATCAGGATTATGATATCTCGTGCGTACCTTCAGGAAACCGGGCAGCATTCTGAAGTATTTTTTGCCCCTCCACAGCAATGCAGTACTCTACTGTGATTGACTCCTTTTCTCAGCTGTTCGTGCGATCTATATGACGGACCTAGAGAAAACAAAAACAAATTCACCCATCAGGGAGGGTCAAGAACCTGAACGAATAGAGGCTGAGGATGGACAGACCAACCTCAACCCGACAACCACAACAGGAGAGACTGGAAATAAGCCAAGCAATCCTGATACCAGTAGCCTTTTTCTGGAGCCGAAAAAACCTGTTAGGTTTTACCACCACAGAGAAAGATAGGAGCGAGAACGAAGGGGAGCCGACGCACAGTGCTTCGTTTATATGGGATAATCGGACAAAAATCACCGCAGTCTCGTTATTGACGTCATTTGGCTAAAATTTGGTACTCGGGGGTTTTTGAGTTCAGGGATCAAGAATTTGAGGTCAAAATTGAAGTGTAGCAATTTTGGAAAGATTTTTTCCAGATTATTTGAAAAACATGTCGAATAAAAGCTGATGGGAACTTGTTTTTGGCAATATTTGATATACCCTGGATAGACATTACCTCATTTGATAAGGACTGTATTTTCTGGATAGTAATAAAAATCTGGATATTTTCGTTTATCCCGGAATTGAAAAGGTTTGTAATTTTGAGTCAAAGTAAAATTTTATCTTTAATTGAGGAGCTTAACATTTTCCTCTATAACAGTTTTAGTTATTCTGAAAAAAGATATAATTAGACCTGGAACAGTTATGAGCAGGTAGGTTAGGGACCCTATTATTGAAATTATAGAAAACGGAAAGTATCGGGCATTCTGACAATGAACGATTATTTGGATTTTTCTACCTTTTGACATTAATGACTTGTTTTTGATTGAAATTATTTCTGCTGGTGCTTGGTAATAGAGAGAAACAAATGAATTTCCACTGAATGTAACGTCATTCGTGTCTTATAAGTGAGCGAATACGAGGATTTAAGCAAATAGATCCATTCCTTCAAAAGAAACGATTTATATTCCTTGTCACCTTAAAGAAATATTTCTTTGCCTAAGGCAAAATTTTACCATAGTTCTTAAAGCTAATAAAGAGGACAAATAACAATATTTTTATTTATTAATAAATGGTTTGAATTTTTATAATTGGTTTGAAATAACCAAAATACATATTAAACAATATATAACAAACAATATATAACAAACAATATATAAACAATATTAACAGTTAACAGTAACAGAAAACATAAACTTTTTTCAATTTAAGCAACACAGGTCAGACTTTAAAACAATAATTTAAACGGATAATTAATAGGTATAAACTTAATAACAGGAACAATCATATTGTTCCTGTTATTAAGTTTATACCTATTTATACAGTGTCATCCAAAGAGTTTACAACAAATGGGAATTTTTTTTACTACTGAGATTTAGGAAAAAAAATATGGCAAATCAAGTCAGCATAATAAATGACAAAAAAAGACACTATGACATATGTCACGTGACAATTGTCATGGCGGGAAATTAAAAAATTCCACTTTAAATATGCGAAAAGTGAGGTTAGGTGACCAGATACAGAAAATGTTAAAGAGGAAAGTTGTTCAGAATTCAAATTTTACCCTTATATGGAAATTTTTAGAAAAATATGACGACTTTTCAAATTTTGTACTTCCTATCCAATCTTCAATTAAATCGGCATTGGTAATACGTCGATGACCTAAAAAAATCATAACTCCTATATTAGCAGGAAGTAGCACAAAAATTTGACAAGGTTATAAACTACCAACCATAAGTAATCTGTAACAGTCCACAGCACAGGATATTTTGCATAGAACTTTTTAAAAGTTTCCTCCAATCGGTGAATGTATCACAGTTTACATATATGGCATACTAGCTACGAATGCACGTCACTTATCCCATATCAAATGATATTACTATATATGTATGTCAATACAGAGATACATACCTGTAGTATATGCGGTCATAGTCAAAAATTCACAACCACTGAACATTACAATCTAAGAAACTAATTTTATTGATTACTTAATTGAACTGCTATAGTCCTTCATTTAGCTGCTATAAGCATAGATGAATATTGCGTTAGCTATATTCATCTATGCTATAAGTTATGATTTGTCCATGCACGACGCCGCGGGGCCATGGTGTCCGGCGAAATATATATAAGTTTTTACTACTTTGGTTCCTTCTGGATCATTTGCAATAGATTGTCAGTACATTTGATGTGTATCGATATCCGAATTTTATCCACGGGCGGCCGCACTGTGCGACGGCTCTTGAAAATCCTATTCTCAGGAGAAGGATGCTATCCACGTCAATGAAAAAACGTCTCAGATGATTCCCTCAGCAGGGGTTAGATTAGCCCGCAGGCTTGAAAAAGGCTCTTGAAGGAAAAAAGAGGACAAGGAAGACCTGAACCTGTGAAGTGGACAGCAACAATTGCCCACTATTCGGGAGCAGGAAGACCGCCCCTTTACCAACACCAGCAGATCGAATGATGGAAAACGTTGACATGCCAAGGCCACACATATGCGTCGCCTACATACCCGATGACTACGACAAACGATTGACATCGGAAGTGGTACTGCAGAATATGAACCGCAGTCTAGACACCCGGGAGTGGGTAATTCTACGCCGAAAAGAGTCAGGTCCAGGATAAACCTGGATATTCGCCTTTGATGACGAATCAATGGGGAGCCAAATTCTTCTCCAAGAATGTCGCACATCCAGCAGGCCCCCTGAAGGGGAAAGGAAAATACTCTTGTGGTAAGGGAACCAAAAGGTCAAAAGACTAAGGAGGTTGGGCCCCCTTGGACAAGCAGACTGGAAAGAAAAATGGAAAATCAGACCATGTTTTTGCAGGCCAATCTGCAACATGCCAGGTCTGCCTCATACATCCATGGCAAAACTTTCAATGAAGGGCGGGTAGATATCCCTTTCTCCAGAAGCCCTGGTTAGCAAACACAGGCGAAATACGAGGCCTAGATAAAACATCAGGTAAGATAATTTGCTCTGGAAATAGATCCAGAGCATGTATCTTAATCAAAAGCAACATGAAGTTTTTCAAAATTTCAAATCAGTGCTTTTTGGGACCGATTAAATCGGCCAAAAACGGGTGACTGGACTGTCCCAAGAAACTCATTAACACACATCGCTCGTCGAGCGCCATAGGATCTCCCTTTGGTGTGTGTGCCACTGCCATAAAAAACATAACAATTAATAATGCTATTCTATCGTTTCAGCCTTTTAAATCACCTGGCCAGGACGGGATTTTTCCAGCACTGCTGCAAAACGGTCTGGAGGTATTAACACTGTTCTTAGATAAACTTTTTAGAGCCAGCCTAGCGAGTAACTAAAACCTAGCAGTGGTGTACATCCCGAAGATGGGACGTAGGGAATCAACACCTAACTCATGGAATCCAATAGGTCTGTTTTCCTTTCTGTTGAAATGCATGGAAAAGATCCTGGATGTGTACATTAGAACGGGTGCACTAAATGCTCACCAATATGCGTATTAGACCGGCAAATCTACAGAACAAATAAACCTGTCGGGAACATAGCACAAGCGTTAAACGACAAGAGTATCTCGGTGGGTGTATTCTTAGACATTGAAGGAACAAGGATACCCTGGGGATGCGGTTTTTTGCAGTGTTTATAACTACCGCCGATGAACCATGTATAGTTATTCAATGTTGGACTTTGTGCTCTCAGAAACATAATACTTTTTTATATAACTCTGAAGTACACACACCTCAAAATGGTTTTAATCGCAACGGTGTTCCCCCTTTTCAAGGTAATGTTTTTGACACTAAAAAGTCAGCAGCCCAAGGTAGTCAGAACAGTCAGCCTATAAATAGGCACCCTCTCGATAGTGATAGCAGAAGTCAGTAATTTTTTTCTTCAAGTGCACTGCCTCTCCAAAATAGAAGATAATTTCAAAATAGAGATCCCCTCAGAATAGAGGCCCCCCTTTTAACACAAGTACAGAAAATCAGTCACAAGTCACAAATTCATTAAATTTATCTACTCCCTCGCATGTCTTTTTTTTGCTACAGCCCGTGTAATTCTGTTTGCTGTCAATGGACGTTCTGTTCAAGCACAAATTATTTTAGGCCCTGCAAGTATTATATAAATGATGGTTGAAATGAGGCTGTACTCCAATGTGTATATTAATAAAAGTTTTAAGTTGACTTGCGCTGTACTTGACAATATAACTTGCAAACTACCGCAAGTCCCCATTGACAAAGCAAAAATAAATATCCCCATTCAGTTTAATTTAAGGGATCCCTATTATGTTTCCCCATCAGACATCGATATGTTGACTGGTGCTGATCTGTACTATGATTTCATTTTAGATGGTGTATATAGGTTAGGCAAGAACCTCCCCGTGTTACAAAATACTCATTTAGGACGGGTAATTGAAGGAAACGCTCCTGTTTCCAATTCTCGTTTGAACAATCGTTCAACTCAGCTCTGTGTTTATAACCCTGCATGTAGAGACGTGTACGGTGTTGTACGTTTGAACAATCGTTCATCTTTTCCTCATCTCAGTGTTTATAACCCTGCACGTAGAGACGTGTACGGTGGTGTTTCTCGGTTTGTTCAATCCTCTGAACAAAACTCTTCCAATAATTTAGTCGATCTACCCCTCAAGGCACCTGCTGAGCGTAAAAGGCTGGGTGACTCATACTCTAGTGCCAAAAAATGGAATCGTTGTTCGCACCATAACCAAGGGACAAAGTTTGGTTAACCTCCCTACCCGATTATGACATTACTGAATGATTTAATGTAATTGAGATTATGTTAAATGTTGTAGTTCAATAAGTGCCACTCTCTATTAATGCGCTTGTTCCTATGCGTGTTTTTAGTTTTCTTTGCGTGTTTGGTTCCTGCGTGTCTGTTGATAATCCCAAGGCGGTGTTGCCGTCGTTCCACTTTACTTAAAAAAGTATTCTCATGTTTTTGTTCTCTAAAATAGAATGTTTTAATCGATTGGAGTTCTTACTCTTTCTCTCTTTCTCGCTGATGAAGATGGGATCTTCATGGCTGGGGAATATGTTGGGGAAACACCCTAGCATATGTATTAACTTTCGTTTTTCACCATATAGTTTGGTGATAACACCCTGTATGTCCGTAGTATGATTGAGTCATAATTCAAACCCAACTAAATTTATTTCACCCCAGGTAAACAGCAAATTTGGGCATTTAAAGCATTTGTATTTCAGTTACTCCTTAGTCCGAGCCTGGATTGTCGGTATAATAGATTTCATTATATGCAACAAACTCTAAAAAGCAAGTTGACACTCCGTCAGGGAAATCTTTATTAATCGTTCTAAATTTAATATATCTTTGTCTTTGTCAGTGTTGTATAAACAATAATATGTCAAATAAAGAAAAAATATGCTCCTACCCTCTGGAATGTATTCTCTCCCGCGCAATTTCTCGCTTTATTCTCCCTGCCGATGCCGTGCCTGTAGGAAAAATTAGATTTTAGTGCCTTACAACACTCAACCGTGAAGCATCGATCCAGTCATCGTTCTGCTTGAATTTGGCGCCAAGTACATCTACCGAGTCGCAGCTCTGGCTGACGGCAAGATATTTAGTGGTTTTTCTCATTCGTTTGAACAGATATTTAGAAAATATTTGCTGTACTCTGTTCTCTTCGTCCAAGCTTGGATAAAGAACTCCGTTTGGGTTAACGCATTCTCATGAGACAATACAGCTCGTAGCGTCTCTCTTGTTGAAGATAGAAGAAGGTTAAATGGCGGATGGAAATCAGCCTTTATGCTGGTAGTAGACAAATCCATTCCGGTACTCCAGATTCAAATCAACAGTCATCCCTGGCAAAGTTGCGATTGAGAGAATCAAAGAAGATGGAAAATATAAGGTATTTTGTGTAAACGGAAGCAGTTAGTTTAAATACAAAAAAAGTTAAATTAAATTCAGTAAAGAAATAAGTTATCTAGTTCATTTTAGATTTAAATAATCAAGAAGTTTTATTAGACATTTAATAATAGTTAACCGTATGTATGTACAGTACCGGGTGTTTCACTATAAATGGAACCCCCCTTTAACTTTTTCAATTGACGTTTTAGAAAAAAACGTCAAATACAAAAAATAAAGGGTATGATGTGATGTTTTTGTGGCATAGCACAGTTGTATACAGGGTGTTCCACAAATGCGGGATTAAACAAAGTTTAATTTTTTTAAATGGAACACCCTATATATTATTGCATATTTGGATTTTGCGGAGAATTCTAGACATATTTAATAAATAATGTCCTTTACCTCTCTGCTACTGTTTTTGAAATATTGACATTTGAAAATCGACCATTTACCAAGTTTGACAGCCTGTAAAATCTAAACGGCTAAAGATAGAGCAAAATGGTTTGCACTTTCCTATCTTGTTTTTTTCATAAGCTATCGTTTGACATTAATTTTTTATTTAACCAGAGGTTAAGAAATTCCGGTTAAATTTAACCTCTGGTTAAATCTAAAATTAGTGTCCAACGATAGCTTATGAAAAACCAAGATAGGAAAGTGCAAACCATTTTGCTCTATCTTTAGCCGTTTAGATTTTACAGGCTGTCAAACTTGGTAAATGGTCGATTTTCTACTGTCAATATTTCAAAAACAGTAACGGATAGGTATATGACATTATTTATGAAATATGTCTAGAATTCTCCGCGAAATCCAAATATGCAATAATATATAGGGTGTTCCATTTAAAAAAATAAAACTTTGTTTAATCCCGCATTTGTGGAACACCCTGTATACAACTGTGCTACGCCACAAAAAACTTCACATCATACCCTTTACTTTTTGTATTTGACGTTTTTTTCAAAAACGTCAAATGAAAAAGTTAAAGGGAGGTTCCATTTATAGTGAAACACCCGGTACCCATTTAGTTTATGAATGAAACGATGAATGCTTGAAAGTAGTTATAAATCATTGTATATATTTATCATTTTATGCAAATTAATTCTTGCATTATTAAAGTACGTATACCTAATATACATGCTTCAATTCACACCTTATGAATAAACTTCCATCACTCTATTTTAATACAGTCCACTAATGAAAGTGGTTAATTATAAAGGTAATTACCACCCCCACCTTTGTGGTCATAAATGATTTAAGAAATAATTGTTTATACCGGCCACCAACCCTTAAAATCTTAACGATATAAGTTAGACATATTAGTTAATGAGTTTTGATAAAACAAAATGACTCCTGTTCAATAAAAATTGGGGATGGTGCCATATTAATTTTTTAAATCCAATGGAAATGAACTCAAAATTATGTTGAGCAAACTGCCAGATAACCGTCATTCGCGTCCAGTTTGAATAAAAATCAATATATCTACATCCAGCTGCCATTTTAATTCAAAAAGGGTTAATTCTTGGTTTAAAATTGATCAGCTCACGTGTTATTAACTTGTATCAATGGTTGTATCCCTATCTCTATTAGTTGAGATTTTAAGACCACTAGATGCTGATTTTATGCCTGTAGGTACTAATGATTGACAGTAAATCTCAGCTGAACCTTAACTATCGACGCCTGTATAAAGCTTATATATTCAAAAATAAAATGTACCAGATATTTAATTGTAGCGCGTAGCCGGTAATAAAAATGATAACGTGGTATATAATATAATCTGTTTAACAATTTATATAATTTTTACTAAGTACCTATCATATTACCACTCTTTACTACTGCGGCGAATATGAAATGTAATATAATGTGATTTTTTAGAAATTCAAATTGGAATATTTTAAATGTCATTTCAAAGAAACATATTAAACATGATATTTATAGATGTACATTTAATAACCTATCCAAAAAT
>MU186136.1:37382-59948 GCA_016904865.1 Pissodes strobi | reverse complement strand
AAGGTTTAAGTCATATGTATGTGTGATGCTTCATTCAATATTTGTACCTACTGCATACACCACGTAAAAGTGCGATATACACACATGATACAAAGAACTATATATACACTCTTTAGTTGTGTCTTGTCGTATCTACATTCTACCATTCAAGAAGCACGGCACAGTGCGCGCGCAAGCGTCAGCGTGAGCATACCGGGCATGTGTATCTCATGTGAGTCATGTGTATCCTCTTTCCTCTATAAAAGTGGGGTAGTACATCCACATCATATAGCAGCCATTTTTGTTTTATCATTTGGGAAGACGCGGAAGTGTGAGTGTCTCTGTGCACTTTGAAACGGGTTATAAGGTATAGTAAAAATTGATAAATAATTTATTACTCCTAGGTACCATTAATATTGGAGCTACAATGTTTAATAATATTTATAACCCAAACTAACCCTATGCACCTAAGATTCTTAACATATTTATACAAGTACAGATGGATCATTGAAATGTTATTGAAATTTAACGTCTAGTAATTTGTTCGATTTCTACCTAACTTTTTTATGTACCTATAATAACGTAAAGTTAATTGGGTCGTTAGAATTTTGAAATTTAACGTTCGTACAGGATGCTGACAAAGTTTAAATCATTAGTGTGGTGATTATGACTTTAAGTAAAATTTTGTGTATACACCACGTAAAAGTAATAGTACAGTATAATAGCATACACTCTGCAGTTGTGTGTTGTCGTTTCTACATTCGAGGGAGATGGAACAATGCCAGCGCAGAGCGTTAGCATGCTGGCCATTTGTATCTCATGTGGTAGCAGGTAGTAGACATTTTATCATGTGTAAAGTTCTGGGGTGGTATGCACTTTCTTATTATAGAATACCTAGGCGGTCATGGAAATCCAGTAACGATTATCGCTACACTGATTTTTGATACAAAAATTTTCAACACCCTTTGATGCATGTCAATTTAAGGTTCTTTTTTTTATCAAACCGTAACTGCACAATTTTATGATTTTTGGAACACTTAAATCAATAAAGTGTTAAAAATATATCACGGAAATAGCAAACCAGAGTCTTGTTCTTTATTTTTGTCTAATTTTGTAAAGGAAAACGTGGAACTCGTAAATAATGGAATTATAGATTCAGGAATTACATACAAAATCGTAATGGATGCTTACATTTGCGATGCACCAGCACCGGCTCGTTCATATATAGCTCAAAGGCCACACTGGGTATGGATGCTGTAGGAAATGCACAATCAAAGGTCATTGGGTATCACGGCGTATAATGTTCTGCACATTTACTTTCATTAAATTAGAAAGTGAACATCCTTCAGAGGATTTACAGTTACAATCATAACAATTGATCTTTTGTGCTCAGCTTATAGGTACTTTTTTGAATTATTGCAGTGACTTTATGAAAGACTCTTGTCCAATACCCAATTTGCCGAATCTGAGCTCCACAACGACGACGTGGCGGGCTGCGAATGGTTACGACAAGCAACCAACCGACTGGAGATTTTTTTTGTTTAAAAAAAACGAAGAATGGCTGTAAAGAGAGCTGCTGAGCTGCAACAAAAGCTGGCAATGTATAGCATAAGATATATTTGTGTTTTTACTATGTTATTTGAATCTTTTCAATACATTTTAATATTCTTGTAAAAGTTCTGTCATTTTCTAGTGTTTTCCTACTTCTACTTTCTGTTGCACCAATTGATAGCGTTCCGTAGTAATAACTATATAAAGTGAACGGCTAAAATATGGAACAAATTCGTTTCAAAATCAGGTATTGTTTTTTTAGAAAAATGCCCTCCAACACGTCCATTATAATTTTTTGTTCTGCTTATTTGCTCTAAAAAGAAATTATGCAGGTTGTGTCAAAAAGCAGATTTGAAATAAAATTTAATTTATTTTTAAATGGAACACTATTGCTTAAATTCCAATTTTGAATTGTTCGTCAAATTCTAGGCATAATTCATGTAGCATTAACCTATACTCCATATCTAACTGTTTTGGAGATATTGAAGTTGCCATCAATCGATAGGCTATTAAAAATTAAGACAGGAAAGTGCTACAGTATGCTACGTGAATTATACATAGAATTTGACGCAGAATTCAAAATTGGATTTAGCCTACTACAGTTGAATATGCAGAGCGCTCGATCAAAGCACCTAGAACTCGAGCAACTTGTCAACCAAAATCAATATGATATAGTATCAATCTGTGAACACTGGTTGACAACTGATGAAATGAAGGTCTATGAGTTGGAAAATTTTTATAAGTGTGCTAGTTCCAGCCGGGAGTCTATGCGCGGCGGGGGCACAATGTTGTTACATGGTAAAAACTTTAAATTAATATCAGTCGACACCAAGGTCAGTAATATAGAACAGCATTTTGAACACGGTGTTGGTAAATTTACAGTGAACAATAAGAAATATTTTATTATTAGTGTATATCGTTCCCCTGGACCCTGTTTGGACATATTTATGACCAAATTGGAAAATATACTGCAATATCTTAACGGAACTTCCGCAAATGTATTTGTATCGGGAGATTTTAATGTTGACTGGGGCTGTAACGATGTAAACAAAATGAGGTTGACTGACATGTTGCGCTCGTATAACTTTAGGGCGTTGAATTCGGAGCCAACTAGATATAGCCGTAATTCAGCATCAGTGATAGACAACCTGTTCATAAACTTTGATGGTCAGTTTAAAATTAACGTTTTTAACACTGGATTATCAGATCATTTGGGTATTGAGTTTAGATTGGTTAGTGAAGGTGATAATGTCAAAGCCACAGATGGATCTACAATATCTAGATCATTTTCAGAGGAAAACAAAAGATACTTCATATCTCTTCTCATGAGTGAAAGCTGGGAAGATATAGTCACCAACAATAATAATGCAAACCTAGCATTTTCTGCATTTTCTGATACGTTTATGTATTATTTTAACAAAGCCTTTCCGAAAAAAATCAAAAAAAAATCTAGCAAGTATGATAGGAAAAAATGGTACAACCATGACATTACACAGCTGTCTCAGGAAGTACAAAACCTATACTGGCTAAAGTGTCATGATAACAGCGAATAAATTAACACTCTTTATAAAAATAAATTGGCAGATTATAGGAAAATGTTGATTGAACGAAAAAAAAAGTTCTATGATAAAAAAATGGCAACCTCAAATAATCCCAGTAAGTGTGAATGGGACATCCTGAAACAGGAAACTAATAAGATTAACAATGCTCATCATTTTGAGATAGAAAGGAATGGGGAGACTATCACTGATGCTGACAAAATTTGTGGTCTGTTTAGCGACTACTTTGGCGAACTGCCGATGGTTAAAGGGGATGAAGTGGAGAACCAGCATGAGCTGAATTCTATTAACGAAGGATCATTCTTTCTGACTCCTGTGGATGAGAAGGAGATTGTGGATATAATCAATACCACATGCTCAAAAAGGTCAGCAGGGCTAGATGAAATCCCATGTAGCATCTTAAAAAATATATCACTTTTAATATGCAAACCACTTTCATTCATAATCAACAAGTCATTTCTTGAAGGACTCTTCCCTACAAACCTGAAAAAGAGTCGAGTCATACCTTTGCATAAAAAGGGAGATAAGAGCCATTTGGAGAATTATAGACCAATTGCCATCCCATCTGCGTTTTCAAAAGTCTTTGAAAGAGCATTCTACAATAGACTGCTAAACTTCCTATATACCTTTTCATTTTTCAGTACTACGCAACATGGTTTTTTACGAAATCGATCCACTCAGACAGCCCTTTTTGAACATATATTAGCCATAATGAATTCCCTTGATGTCAGCAATACAACAATTAGCATTTACTTCGATTTAAGCAAAGCTTTTGACTTAATGCATCATAACATCTTATTTGAAAAGCTTGAAAGGGTAGGTGTCAGGGGTGTTAGTCTGAACTGGATCAAATCGTTCTTACAAGATCGCATTCAAACAGTACACATTAAGGGATGGAAGGGCAGTTTGGCTAACCATTCCTATCAGTCCTCGTTTGACTCTATATCCACAGGAGCACCTCAGGGGTCTCTGCTTTCGCCTCTTCTGTTTCTTATATTTTGTAACGACTTGAATGTTGGTGTGAGTGGTGAGAATGTGTCGGTTGTACAGTTTGCCGATGATACCTCTGTTGGGATATCTTGTAGGGAGTCGAATCTGGCTTATCAGATAGCCAATCTGACTGCTGCACGAATGCATGACTGGTGTAAAAAGAACATGCTCTTATTAAACACAGATAAAACACATTTTATCGAATTTAGAAACAAAAATAAAATAATCAACGGACAATATGTAATTCATATAAATAATCAACCCATAAAACAGGTAGAAACTCTAAAATTTCTCGGGGTTCAACTAAATAATAACCTAAACTGGCTTGAGCATTGTGAGGCAACATGTAGGAAACTTTCATCGGCAAACTATGGTATTTATAAACTAAGGGATATTGTTAACCATGATTCCCTGCTATCATTCTATTATGCATTTGTCCATTCCCGCCTGCTATATGGTGTTTTATTTTGGGGAGCCCAAAACCAGGTGATGTCCCGTATTTTTGTATTGCAGAAGCGCATTATAAGAACGATGTGTAGAGCTGGCTTCCTGGACAGCTGTGTACCACTATTTAATAAACTTAAGATCATGACAGTTTATTCAGTGTACTTGTATAGTATGTGTTGTTACATATATCAGCATAGGGATACATTTGTGAGTAATAGTGCAATAGGTGGTAGTGGTGTTGTAACAAGGTACGGGGCTAACCTAAGAGTGCCCAAACATGCAACAACTTTGTATGAGAGAGGACCCTATTACATGGGTATAAAGGTGTTTAACTGTCTTCCACCAAGCATGAAAGACACTAGACCCTACGCAAAATTTAAGCAAACTATGAAAAAGTTCCTTAGTTCACATCCATTTTATGGTACTCATGAATTTCTTGTGCACCGTTGGGACACTGCGGGAGGGATGGACTGTGCTTACTGCTAACATTTAGTAATAGTCGTTTTATATGTGTGTGTTTTCTTTTGAACAATTGTGTTATGAATTTTAAATCGTAAATTTTATATCTTGACTTTGTTTGTTTGTTTGTTTTTTAAAATCCTAGTATCGTAATATTTCTCTTTCTTTAAAGTTTAGTTCTCTAAGGTTAAGTAAAGATATTGATGACCCAATGGTCCGTAACCAATAATGGCAATAAAGATTTTGAATTTGAATTTGAATTTGAATTTGAAAAAATAGTGTTTCATTAAAAAAAAATTGACATCAAATCTACTTTTTTGAAACACCCTGTATATTTTCTTTTTGATGCAAAAAAAAAACGGAACAGAAATTATAACTGACGTGATCGAGCATTTTTCTAAAAAGTCAATACCTGATTTTTAAATGAATTTGTTCTATATTTTTGCCGCTCTTTGTATATTATGTGGAAAGAAAAAAAGAACAATTTTAAAGTTACTTTTCTTCAGACAGATAGTACAGGAAAATAAAAGTTTCGCTGCCCGCTCTTTCGTACTCAAAAAAACTATAATATTAATTATTTTTTTAAAATACCTGTTTTGAGAACGAATAAAGGTCAGGCGGCAAAACTTTTATTTTCCTGAAGTAGCTCATGAAAAATTGGTTTCTTTGACAGGGCGTATACATGGGGCGACGGAGCTACATATACATGGAATAGTATATTTACGTTCAAATTGAGGACAAATGCCTTGTGTAAGCAGAGTTTAAGCATAATACACAATCACTGTGCAGCTGATAACACACTGTGGATCACTTAAGTTGTGTATATGTAAATGGTATACTGTGGCTACATTGTGAGGCGGACGTTTAACCTTTGTGCATACGTGTGTACCTGAAATGTGTAAACGTAGCGCATTTACATCGTGGAATTGTGCAACCCTGTGTCTGCATCTAGATACATCATCACAATGCGAACACATCGTAATCGTGATTTGGTGTGCTGTATGGGCTGCTACTTACTATCCCTGCCAAAGACATATAAAAAAAGAGTAGACCGATTTGTTTACTAAATATGAACACGCCAACATTGTTCCCCTTCTTCTTTTCCCTCTTCTAAAATTTCCGCATGCCTTAGTATTACTTAAAACGCTCCTACGGCGCTGTTGCCGTTGACACCTAAGAGTATGTCTGTATCATGGAAAATCGGCAGCTTATTTTCAATAACGTAACAGAAAAATTACATTTATTAGACAATAGAACATGTCAAAATATAACTTAATTACTAACATTTATAATACAAAACTTGAATCAAATAGAGAAAAAAATACGAAGTCCTATTTTTCTACGACTACCCTGAAAATAGACAAAAACGCACTAACAATTATTGCTCTTGAAAATTGGACATTTCAAACATCGTGTGAAAAGTATACTTTTTACACTTTTATTCGGGTATTTAGATTAAAGGGCTTCGTCTCCGTTTTAGAGCTTCGCCCTCAGATTTCCCATTCCCATCAGATCTCTAAAAAAGTGGGCCCAATTTTAGGGCTTCTTCCCCCCCCCCCCCCCCCCCCCCCCCCCCCCCCTCTCCCACCTTGTAGAAAATGGGACTCCCATACCAAGGGCCCCTTTTTAAGGGTTGGGGCCCAATTTTTAGGGTTTAGCCCCCGGGGGCTCCATTCCTAAATCTGTAAAAAATAAGACTCCCGTACCATAGGCCCCATTTAAGGGCTTCGCTTCAGGATGCATCTTTTCCAAATGTGTCAAATATGAGGCTCCCATTCCGGGGGTCCCATTCAAAAGCTTCGCCCCGAGGACCCCATTTTAAAATCTGTGAAAAATGGGCCCCGTAGTAGGGGCCCCATTTCAGGGCTTTGGGCCTCAAGAAGTCCCAATTTAGGGCTTCACCGCCGGAAGCTCCTTTTAACAAATAGGAAAAAATGGGACCCCCGAGGGAAGGCAAAGCCATAAGAGGAGACTTCCGGTGAATGGCGCCTCTTTCCAAAGATATGAAAAGAATAACTAAGAATAACTCCAAAAATTAAGGGCGAAACCCTAGAATAAGGGACGAAACCCTAAAAGGACGCCCCGTGTAGAGCGTTGTCCCAGCCCTGGCATCTCAATACCAACTAGTTACACAAATTGTTGTAGAAGTGTTTGTATGGTCTTTGTAAACTATAAATGTTATATACATTATATTATAATAAATATTATATAATATCAATATTATTTGCAGTCGTAGAAAAAGTATAGTATGCTACGCTTGTGAAAATCACTTTTCACACTCGTTGCACAATATACTATTTTGGTAATTTTTCAGCGGAACAATTGGAATTTTGTAAAAACGTTTTTTCTTCTTTATTTAGAAACTTTTAAAAAGCGTTTTTCACCATTAAGATGTTGCGCAATTTTTTTGGTTATCGCACAAGAAAGCCCCAAAGTTCGACTTTTGAGGAGCTGAAATGGTAAAAAATGGTTGTACGCATGGTCCCTCGTTCGCTCCGGGGGCGCAACCACATAAAATTAACCCAGAGTAACCCAAGACATGCCCAAGATCAAGAAAAAACTTATATTTGCATTTTTGACTGACAATTTTTTTTTTTTTTTTTGATATTGGGCATGCCTTCAGTTAGGTTTGTTTGGTTGCGCCCCGGAGCCAGCGAAGCGGGCGGAGGGCTATACGTGAAGTGAAACATTTATTTTTTACATTAATTTGAGTTAACTCGGGTTAGTATTTGTTGGTTACTCCCCCGGGGTTACCTCGTAAGAAAAGGTGAAACTGAAAATTTCCTGATTTTTACATTTCAGCTCGTCAATAGTCGAACATTGGGGCATTTTTGTGGGATAACCAAACAATTGCGCCACATTCTAATGGTCAAAAACGTCTTTTCAAAGTGTCTAAATAAAAAAGAAAAACATTGTTAGAAAATTCCAATTGTTATTAAACTGAAAAATTCCGCTAGAAACGTCATGTAAACTGGGTCCTATGTCACTACTTCACCACTTCGCATTGTTCACAAAATCAGTGGTACTCCCTCTTGCCGCACACGCCGACAACGTCACGTTCATGGCTTTTTTTTTTCGTATCAGTTTGTTGTTTCTTATGTCTTTGAAACAAACTCATAATCGTATAGTATAATACAAAGTCAATCCGAATAGCAGAAAAACTGGAACTCGGGTTATGGAGCATAGGCGTGCATAGCGTTGCAATAAATTAAAAGTGCATTTGTACTTACGCCTGCTGTTTTTAACAATTTTTAGGTAGTTAGCTATATTTTGGAACGTTGATACCGGCTTACAACATGTTTCGGCGACATTTCGTATTCGAGCTAGATATCATCAAACTTTTAAACTTTATGAGTGTAAAATCTATAATATTATTTTAGTTTTAATGCAAACTAAAAATATAAAGAATAGGTATAAACTGCGGTTGTAAAAACTAAAAAAAACACGTTTGTTGTTATTATTTTAAATTTTGCAGAAGTCTAAAGAAGGCGAACGGAAAATACATTTATTTTGGAATTTCCTTATGCAAATAAAGATCTAATCCACTTTTACACATTGCTGTATAAAAAATAGATGATGGTCGTCATATTAAAAGCATGTATAGGCGCGCAATGGAAGAAATGGCGGACGAGCGCCATGTTGGAACTTTTAAATAGAAAGGTGTGTTTTGTCTTCAAACGTATCATTGAGTACTTTATGATTTCATAATATTAGATGGTTCTATTACCACTGAACACACCATGAAGACGTTTTGAAGACTGAGCAGAAACGGTTTGCACTTTCCACCTTAAATTTTTAGGAGCTATTCTGCCATATAAATTTAAAGTACTATTAGCTGTCATTTTTTTTTACATATTTTGAGATTTTTTGGCAGCAATGAAATGTATCAGATAGCCTTCAAAAATACAAATCGAATTTCTCTATCTTAAACCGGCCGGATTTAAACTCTATAAAATGATAAATTGTTTAAAAATACAGAATATTTGCAGCATGACTTTGATCAACTTTCTGAATGGTGTAATGAAAATTATTTATTATTATTAGTTAATTTCTTTTACTAGGAAAAATAATACTATCCATTGCACTTATAATGGTAATTCTGCTAATTTAGAAAGAATCTTCTTGGTTAAGGACTTAGGCATTTGGTTTGATTCTAAATTGAACTTTTTGGATCGTACACAGATGGCTGTAAACAGTGCATTAAAAATGTTAGGTTATATGATTCGTACTATGAAACATTTCAATAATATATGTTGCAAGATTTATTTTGTGCTATTGTTGGATCTTTAGTGGAATATGCAGTTCCAATATGGTGTCCATACTATTCTACCAGTAAAAATGAAGTTGAAAGAGTGCAAAAAATTTGAGATTTATTGCATATAAATTGGGTATAACATATAATATAACTATGATGATATTATGCAACTTTTTAATCTTCGCACTTTGGATTCTAGACGTCAATATTTTGATTTATGTACTCTATTTAAAATAGTTAAAAATATAATCAATTCTCTGGAATTACTGCAGCTGGTGGTACTGACTCCATCTTCAAAGAACTCTTAGAAATTCACACACATTTGTTACATATCATAGGACGAACTACAGTGTAAACACTCCATTATATCGAATATCAAAATTGGCAAATGAAAACACAAATAAAAGAAAGGATTTTTTCAATATCAAATACTTATATCAAATTAAAAAAAAAATGTTATGGAATCTTACAAGACCTAACTGATTGTGAGTTTTAATCTGGGTGATTAAATATTTTCTTTTGTTGTTTACCATCTAGGTAATAAGTATATGATTACAAATGATATCAAATAATACTGAATATATTTTATTTTTTATTGTTAATAATTTATTTACTACTTGCTAAATAGTTGCAAGTTCTTGTGCAGTATTTTGTGGCCCTTTTTTGTATATGCTAAAAGCGTTAATAAATAATCCATTCTATTCTATTATATTAATCCTCTAATCAATTATCAATTAAACGTAAATTGGTTTTTTCCCGAACTGTGACTTGAAATTTTGAAATTAATTTTTTTTAGTTATGTGCATATTTCAATATTAATAAATTATTCTTTTGTGTCTTGTCATTTTAATTTTTGCGATGGTTTATTATTTTCTGCTTGACAGCAGGCTTATTCAATGTTATCTTGACTTTAAACAGGGTCCCCTAAAATGTGACGCCTATGGTGTGCCGCCGGGAGAAACATGTGGCGCAGGCTCGTCATTGTGGGCGTACATAAATGAAACATAAATCAAATCATTGGCGCGCTTCGACCGCCATCTTCATTGCTTTTCATTCTTCTCATTTCTACTGTTGGCATGCAAACATTTGGTAATTTATGAATGATCTACGCCGTCTACTCTTTTTTTATATGTTTTTGATCCCTGCCATCCCCTGGCATCGGTCAATCTTTATTGTAAGAAGGAAATGATTGAAAAATATTAATGTTTTGTATATACTCCGGCAACAATATATTAATTTTGTTGTTGTACAGGATCTTCCAACGAGAACTGAACAGGGACATGTATTTTTGGAAAAATCCAAAATAGCTTTTCGATGTACTTTTGTCTGTAGGATTCCAAAACGTCACTAGAAAACATTTGGACCAAAAAAAGTTACGCTATGGATAGGGTGTTTTTTAAATGAAACATACCGTTTTTATACAATTTTTGGAAAACAATAATATTTTCATGTCCGTTTTGATAAGACAAATGAGATAATTATTAGATTTTAGTCTGTTCTACAAATATATCAAGAAAATGCAAGAGAAGCAAGAAAATGTATTGCAAATTTTCATAGAAATATATCCGTCATACAATTCTAAGGATAAAAAACCTATTTGAGGTAAGTAAAACTTCACATGATAGAAAATGAAATTCACAAAATTCTACTGATAAAAATAACACCACTAACAAATTAAGTAAGTGTTCAATCTGACTCCCAGAAGCTCGAAACAAGATCGATAACTTCTTTGTAGCCTTTCTAAACTTGAGTTGGTTGAATTCACTCGAAAATAATTTAAAATGGCACAGTTTCAATTACATTTTTTTGAGAATTTCTTTTTTCTGTCATATACAGTTTTATTTTCGTCAAATAGGTTTTTTTATTCTTAGAATTATATTGAGGGATATATTTGAAAATTTTCAATAAATCTCCTAGTACCCTTTAATGTTTGTTGGTCTATATTATATGATTTTGCGGTCACAGGTGGTGCTTTTCCAGAACTTTATTGAAAATAAAGCGCTTGTATCGATATTATGGTCTTCCAAATAATTATATTCATTCGGATTGTCTAACGTCTGACTAACTAGGGAAGCTGCTGATCTTTATGACCTAAGGCGGAACTCTAATTTAATTATACCTCAACCACCGTCAATAGATATTCTAATAAGTCCGCTCACTCGAGCGTGCCGCGGAAAAATTCCCTCCTGCCTGCGCAAATCCTTCGCCCATCGGCTACACGTCAATGTCACGGCTTAGCCGTGACTCAGTTTCCTTTCGCGATCGGACGGTTTGAATTTATTTTTATGGAACAGTTTTCGCACGCTTTACGCTATACGCTATTTAAAAAATATATATGGTTAAGATGGATAAGCGTAGTTTTCCTTATTGTACTGTTGATGACTGTTGTGTAACTACACGTGATCTCTCCCTCTTTCTCTATTATAGAATTTGTAAAGTTTTATTCAATTTTTATGAGACGAAGTGAAACTAACCGAAAGTTGATTGGACGACTAACCCAAACTAACCAAATCTATTCAAATTGGTTATAACGTATCGGAACCGGTTCAAATGACTAAAATAAGTTTAGACTAAGTGAATCTAACCGAAAGTTGATTCGACGACTAACCCAAACTAACCAAATCTATTAAAATTGATTATAACATATCGGAACCGGTTAAAATGACTAAAATAAGTTGAGACAAAGTGAAACTAACTGAAAGTTGATTCGGCGACTAACCCAAACTAACCAAATCTATTAAAATTGATTAAAACGTATCGGAACTGGTTCAAATGTTTGATATAAGTTGAGGCTAAGTGAAACTAACCGAAAGTTGATTCGACGACTAACCCAATCTTACCAAATCTATTAAAATTGATTATAACCTATCGGAACCGGTTAAAATGACTAAAATAAGTTGAAACAAAGTGAAACTAACTGAAAGTTAATTAAACGACTAACCAAAACTAACCAAATGTATTAAAAGAGTCGTTCGGCAATAATGCAACAAACTTAAATATTTTCCAATTTAGACGTGTTTTGCCCAGCCGTGTTGCCAAGCCGCGAAATGACGGCACGCGCTCCGCTCGAATCAAAGGTTCTTGCAATTTGAAATAATTAACCTAGACCTAGATCTTCTAGGGTCGCATTTAAACAAATAAAAACGATGGTTATAAATCTGATCATTCTATTATAGAGAAATAATAAATATTGCTTAACTTTACCTCAATTTTATCGACCCTGTATCTCTCCGATTTTTAATGGTGCGTCACGACTTTATAACACATTTTTTATAATAACTTTTCATCTAAACTTCTCAAAATTTGAAATGGACCACTCTTTTTATTTAATTTCAAAATGCATTTGCCAAAAGTTCTTGTTCAATTTCCATTTTTATTTGTTTGAGAGACCCCAAGTTTCTACTTTATAATATTTTTTCGACTAAAATATGCTGGCTTAAGAATCATTAAAATACGGGGAAAAAAATAAAATAACGTTCCTTTCCATATTTTTGACATACAACCTTGCGTTTTTTTGTCACATTTTATAGCCTAATGTTTTAGCTTTCATTGTTTTTTTTTTCATTTTTTATTATAGTTTAATTAGCAAAAAGCTACTCATCGCAAAAGCATTGCCCCGTATTTTAATTATTCTTAACCACGCATATTTCAGTCGCACTGGGACAATAATTTTCAAACTTCCAAATCAGAGAAACAAGAATGTTCATGTCCATTTTGCGCTTTGGGCCTATTTACGTTGGTAGGTGCTCAAATGTTTTTTTTTATCTATACCCCTTGAATTTTTTATTTTGACACTTTGACAGGCTTTAAAATCTAAACCGCACAAAATCAAAGAAAACGGTTTGCACATTCCTATCTTAAGTTTTCATAAACTATCGAATGACAGTATCTTCGAATTTCCTGCGGATAAAATTTACCGCAACTTTTAAACCTCCGGTTAAATTCAAAGTTACTATCATTCGATAGCTTATGAAAACCCAAGATACGAATGTGCAGACGGTTTTCTTTGATCTCGTGCAGTTTAGATTTTAGAGCCTGTCAAAGTGTCAAAATGCCCGACTTTCAACTGTCAATATTTGGTAAACAGCTAAAGATAGGTATAGGATATTATACACAAAATGTGTTTAAATTTTTCTAGAGTCCAAAAATGTAGTAATATACAGAGTGTTCCATTTAAAAAAATATCAAAGTGACCCCTAGCACTTTTATTTGATGTTCAATTGTTTTTTTGCTGAACATGTCCGAATTCGCGGGAGAAAATTACATAAGATGCCTATTTCAGTTTTTTTTTATAAAAGTACGCCATGTCTAGTCCTCGTTGGATAACCTTGTACCATTTTAATTTAAAATCATATAGAATTAAAGAATAAATCTGGCAACACAGCCTTGTCTACAAACCTACCCTGCGTCGTCTGCGAGATTTCAATAAAAACAAAACAATACATTGAAAGTCGGCAGAGAAAAGTAGTAGCAATTACAGCAGATTTGTACAAGTTTTATAAAAAAAAGTCACGAGTAGCACAGTATACGTGATAGAAGTGAATACTTCGTTATCGAGTCTCAACTTATTTTACTTTTTTGAGCCGGTTCCGATACGTTCTAATGAATTTGGTTAGTTTTGGTTACTAATCAACTTTCAGTTAGTTTCACCACAGCCTTGTCTACAAGGTATAGTCTCAACTTATTTTAGTCATTTGAGTCGATTGCGATACGTTATAATCAATTTTAATAGATTTTGTTGGTCGTCTAATCAATTTCGATTAGTTTCACCTAGTCTCAACTTATTTTAGTCATTTGGGCCGGTTTTGATACGTTATAATCAATTTTAATAGATTTGGTTAGTTGTCTAATCAACTTTCAGTTAGTTTCACTTAGTCTCACCTTATTTTAGTCATTTGAGTCGGTTCCGATACGTTATAATCAATTTTAATAGATTTGGTTAGTTTTGGTTAGTCGTCTAATCAACTTTCGGTTAGTTTTAGTTAGTCGTATAATCAACTTTCGGTTAGTTTCACTTAGTCTCAACTTATTTTAGTCATTTGAGTCAGTTCCCATCGTTATAATCAATTTTAATAGATTTGGTTACTTTAGGTTAGTCGTCGAATCAACTTTCGGTTAGTTTCACTTAGTCTGAACTTATTTTAGTTATTTGAGTCGATTCCGATACGTTATAATCAATTTTAATAGATTTGGTTAGTTTGGGTTAGTCGTCGAATCAACTTTCGGCTAGTTTCACTTAGTCTCACTTATTTTAGTCATTTGAACCGATTCCGATATGTTATAATCCAAGATTTGGTTAGTTTGAGTGAGTCGTCGAATCAGCTTTCGGATAGTTTTACTTAGTCTCAACTTTTTTTGGTCATTTGAACCAGTTCCGATACGGTATAATCAATTTTAATAGATTTGGTTAGTTTGGATTAGTCATCCAATCAACTTTCTGTTAGTTTCACTTCGTCTAATAAAAATTGAATAATTCTTTACCGATTCCATAAAAGAGAAAGAGGGGGAAAGAGAAAAAGAAAGAGAGAGAGAGAGACATATACTTTATCTCTTTTGCGAGACGAAAATTCCAAAACGTGTTACATCCAAAGAATTTAAAAATAGCGTAAAATTTGCGGATTTATAATATTTACCTTGATCCAAATTATGTATATAAGTTGAGTTATATATGAGTATACGTAAGTTTGATCGCTGTTTTAACCACTAATTAAGAATAAAAAAACCCTAGATGGAAAACACTTTTAATGTTTGGTTTAAGATATGGGTGTAGCACGGGTTAGTTGGTGTTTACAATTTTTTTTTGTTTAAGACGACATCCACTGTGACAATGTATTTGTCATATTAATAACAAAATGTTATAAGATATTGATAACTATCGACAGCCGAAAATATCAGGTTAAATAAATTGTTTCATTGTCGCTATTTTCCTGTTATATTTTGTACTTTGTGTTCGTAATTAAACAATACCGGTTGTTTTTGGGTTTCGTATTAACTTTATATACCTAGTGGTATTTTTATCCATATCGTAGATAATATTTCGTTTATTATTTACTTATTTATTATAATACTAAATAACTATTACAAAGTAGTATCAGCGAATATTAACTATGACAAGAAGGTCCACTCAATGGCAAGAGAGCGCTACAAAGGAATCGTCGTTTATTTTCTTCGTTGCCTGGTAACGATCGGCGAACTTCGCCGCACACAGGTTGAATTTAAATAAAAGCTGGCCATAAACGATATTTTCGTTTGCGGTATATTTAATCAAAGTTATGACGAAATTATTTATAGCACTCTAATACTCTATTTGGCTTTGGAAAAACACAATTGATATCTTCTGAATTGTTTGCAGCGCCCTGTCAAACTTACGCTATGGTTTTTTTTATTATTATCACCAAATATATATTTTGATAAAGTTTGTATTCAACTGGCTGTGAACGTTTTTAATTAGTTATTAGATAATAATAACTAATATTTAAGAGATTTTGATTTTGTGTTAATGATTTAACCATATTTCCGAATACTAATATTCTGACAAAAGTACCCCTTCTTTTAATATTGTCGCGAGTAATTTAAGGGGTAGCGCGTTTTATTTAAAGAATAACTTCTCAGAGAAGAGCCTCGTCGCGATTAGTACAATGACGGGGTCTCAATGCTTCCTTTAATCTACCACTGGATGTTCTACTCTTGAGGACACGCCTTGTTTAGCATGCCGGGGGGTAACTGAGGGGATCGCGTTACGTGGGGTAAGAAGAGATGATAGAGTAAGTACGTTTAGTTTATAACAATAACAATGTATTAACGATAAAACTTTAACAACAATTATTGGTCAGAAAAAATTAGATTCTGTTATACCCGATTACGACGGTGCGCATGTTTTCTCGATTTGAGGTACTGTTTATAGGTCTTTGTTTACTGTCTTATAATTTATAGTTTTTCTTAAGGGTAGGGTTTTATTTAAGAGCACTAAGAGATTTCACTAAACTTTTTAACTATTTAGACACTTGTCTTTCTCAACACTCTGACAAACTTCTTGTCAAGACTTTACTATGGAGGTTGTGCAACCCCTGGCCCTAGCAGTCGTCAAGTGACTAACCGGTACCAGGTTGGGTAGGAAAGGAATAGAACCTAAAGCAGTCGTATGACTAACTCTAGGAGCGGATAGAACCCAGGAGGCAGTCGTCAAGTGACTAACCTTGGGAGCTGGAGGTGAGACTAAGTCTGCCGAACTGAAGGTTCGGTAGCGTATTTATATAAAACAAAGTGATGATCATTGCATGCATAAGGTTCAAAGTCGCTCCCGTTGATTGCTCGCGTTGTTTATAGTTTGCCTTTAATGTTTATATAACAATATTTAATTAAATTTTGGCCTTTCGGGTGATTTTAAAATTGGTTAAAGGATTCGCACAATATTTTTACTGTATATGTCATTCCTATTTTGTAATACAACACAACTAAAAAATAGCGATATTATCTTATATCGAATATTGCCTCGACTATAGAATCTAGGCGTGAAAATTAATCTGACAAAAGGATGAGCTGGTCTATGGCCGCCGCGTCAAAGGTCGCCTGCCAACATGATTGTTTTATTTGTATCATGGCCTGCCGATATTAGAAATGGGAAATACCGTTCCTCTGCGATACCGTTCCAAATGATACCGCGACAGAAAAATACCGCGACAAAATACCGCGACAAAATACCCTAGGCTTGTAAATTTTATAACTGGCACCGTGAGCCTCCGTACCCTCGGTTACTATGCTAGGGCTGCTGCTATTTTCGGGAACGGCTAAATCTTGAGGGTTTGGAACTAGAACGAAAAAAGAAAATGTAAATAACTGATTGTGGAAACATGACTGATGATGCTTTATTCAATTGATGAGTATTAATTTCATTTGTTTTGTGTTTTTGGTCTTGGTTGTTTTTATTGTTACAAAGCTGTGTTAATAAATATTAGAATATTATTAATATCGTTCCTGGTGGTCAGAAATATAGGATTTAGAAATTCAAATTTCTCAATGAAAATTGATTTTTACTAGCTACTGATTTGACTGCTAAATTGTGGAAAGTTTTTGCAGGGTAAGTAGCCTGACTAGCTGCAAAAATGAATTTTCGTTCTTCGAGAATTGATTTTAAATAATAATTTTACAAATGAGTGACAAATAAAATATTATTGGCGTTTAGCGCAAACTGATGACTTGATAACTGTCAGTATATTTTGGTAAGCTTTAAACGATTTCCTGGCTAAACGGTATGCTGTGGGTGATAATGAAATTTCACTTTAGTTACATTTCTTTTAGGAAGGGTTTGGCAATAACGATTAAAAGCAACAAATTACTCCGTGATAAAAGGGTACCTACCGTCTATGTTTTCTTATAATAAATAGGTACAGGGTGATCCCCTATAATATCGCCCCCCTTTAGTTTTTTTATTTTAAGTGTCTCAAAAAAATTAAAAGTATGGTTATGTAGGTACTGAAAAATACTTTTTTTCTGCGTATAAAAAATGTTGGAAAAATGATCAGTATACAGGGAAAAACAAAAAGTTATTTTTTTTTGAATGGGACACCCTATATATGAATTTATTTTTCGATTCCTCGTAAAATTCTAAGCATATTTTATCTATGATGTTATACCTCTAGAGTTAGTAGTTTCACAGCTATAAACAGTTGAAAATCGGTACTTTGGCTACTTTTCACCTTGGTAGCAAGGAGATCCTTAGAGATGGAGTAAAATGAATTTCACATTCCTATCTTAACTTTCCAAGAGCTATCTGATGGTGCTATCTTATGGTACCTACCGAGGTACCAGATTAGGTACCCAGGGTACCGCCTGCCAGTTAGTACCGTCAGATAGCTCTTGAAAAGTTAAGATAGGAATGTGAAATTTATTTTACTCCATCTCTGATGATCTTCTTGCTACCAAGGTGAAAAGTAGCCAAAGTACCGATTTTCAACTGCTTATAGCTGTGAAACCAATAACTTTAGAGGTATAACATCATACATAAAATATGCTTAGAATTTTACAAGGAATCGAAAAATAAATTCATATATAGGGTGTTCCATTGAAAAAAAAAATAACTTTTTGGTTTTCCCTGTATACTGATCATTTTTCCAATATTTTTATACGCAGAAAAAAAGTATTTTTCAGTACCTACATAACCATACTTTTATTTTTTTTGGGACACTTAAAATAAAAAGTTATAGGGGGGCGACATTATAGGGGATCACCCTGTACAATTATCGAGGTGCATTGTTCCAATTGCTACATGCGTTTCATGTGAGAGAATGTTTTAAAAACCCTGACCCATTATTTCTGATAGAAGGTTAAGTTCCTCTAAAGTTAAACAGATATTATTTTAAAACACTAACCAGGAATATTAATCGGTTTTTATTCTGTGTTTTTGTTATGCGAATTTTATTTTATTACCAAAGAAATAATAAGGTTCCTAAAATATAAATATAATTCCTCTTATATCAAACTTAAAGATTCTATAAATAATATTTATTATTGGTAAGAGAACGTGTTGTTTCGTTTACGTTGTATAAAATTTTTTTGTAAGATTATTATGGTTATCTTTTCATACAATAATTTTATTTATAATAAAATGTGTTCTGTGTTTCATATCATATGTTAATGTATTTACCTACACCTATTATTACTAGGAAAAATTTAAATTCCATACAATAAAACGTGATTTGATATCAGTGAAAATCGGTATTAATTAAAAAATAATCCATTCATATTAATTTTTACCGCGACAGAAATAATACAGCGGCCAAGTATCTTTTGCCTAATAATCAGCTCTCCGTTCACGGTAAAAATCTCGCGATGCTTCACTATATACTGAAAGGCGACTCGGACGATATGTAACCATAACCCACGGTCACTTGCGTGACCGTAACCGTGTACATGGAACAGCGACAACGGCGCTCCTGGCTCCTGCTTCACATACCCTCTTGCGATATCAATGCAGTTCTAATGTAACCGGTTCTTTCGGCGTGAAGCGCGATGCCGCGACGGTATTAAAAAATACCGCGACAAAGTAACAGTTCCACAGATACCGTCACACCACTAGCCGATATTCTGCTAGTGTGCGCGCGGTGAAGGCCGAAGGAGACACACCGTTGACATGCCGCCGCGGAGAGTGATCCTTCTTATCATATAGTTGGCCCAAATACATAATAAAAAGATAAAGACTGATGTACTATACAGCTAACGTGCTAACACTCCGTTGAGGTTATGTGTTGGTGTTAAACCTAATTGTGCAACAACTGAAGCCAGATTATCAGAAAAAACGTATGCAGTTTTCCCTGCTGCTGTCTTGTTTGAGCATTTACTTTCTCTGTTTTTTTTTTGCTTCATATATTGTACTGAAAGTTTTTTCATATGTCATTTAAATTACCCTTAACTCAACGCATTATTAAATTGGAATTTTAAAAGCTATATCTGTTGTAAAGTCATCGGTACCGGTTGGGCAAGAAATTGAATAATCGATTAAACGCTTAATCTTTTAGCAAATAACTGAATAATCGATTAATCGAAATAATCGATTATCGATATTTTCTCAAATATTAATCGATAAGTCGCTTAATAGGTAATTTCTTAAAAGTGAATCGAATAATCGATTATTGTCGCCGACCCCTAATCCCGTAATATTGTAGTAAATGAAACTGAAGCTGAAATTTAGGTAGAATCATTATTAATTTAATAAAAAGAGGTAATAAATACTTTGGTTGAATCAGCAGATAAAAATTTATAATTTAGTTTTAATTTGTAAATATGGCTTTGATATTACCTTGGGATAGTCAGAATATAAGCAAGTGTTTTTGAACAACAGCTGCACTGATGCTTCTATATTTTTTACTAGTTTCGTCCATATTAGATTAATTAAAAAAAAAAACGATAACTCTGAAATGCATGTGTGGCAAAATTGCAGGCCCTCATCAACGCGTTTCTGTCGTCCGCTTAACATTCATTTTGCTCGTGAGACTCCTGAATTAACCGTTGCAAAAACAAAATTTGGATCATCGAATTAAATATTTAAAACCCTTTTTTTACAATGAAGGAGCCCATAATTTTCAAAATCATTGTCTAAAACGATTTATGTACATACAAATGATTTTTATATATCATATTTATCGTTAGTGATAATTGATACTCCCTATATATAAATATAGATGATGAGCAAAAAATTCAACAATTATTTGTCTAAAACACGATATATTAAACGTGTAATTCTTAATAACTTTTATGTCTTATTTCTGGTAAACCTTGTTATGGCCAGCTTTCCTGGAAATTCGACCAGTGTGCGCCGGGTCCAAAGGTCACATGCCAGTATCATGCTAGTTTTCGCGCGGGGAAGGAGACATACCGTTGACGTGCCGCCGCGGAGAGTGAATCTTCTTATCGTAGTTAATATTCGCTGGTAGTATCATTAATGTGCTATAAATGAGACAGATAATGTCAATAATTGTTCATAACAAATAAATAATCCAAACATTAATACATATTTATATTCATATAATTTATTTCTAATAGAACGCTCCCCGTATAAAATAATCGGTGGCGGCAGTTGCACTATTCATATTGATCGTATACCGTAGCTGCACGCATACGTCTGCTGTACCGTGGCCGAGTGTGTTCAAGGTCAACGGCAGTATTTTCCACGGCACACTGGAGTGAGCGGACTTATTAGAATATCTATAGACGGTGCCTCAACATCGGTTATCAACTGTGGCAAATAGACCTTTAATATTGCCTTTCAAGCTATATAATAAATTACCTGTGCGAATTAAACAAATCTCTGGTGATATAAAATCCAACAAAACTATTAAACATTTTTATTACAGTAGAAATTTCTATTCTATTGGGGAGTACTTAAATATATAGCAATCTTCCATAATGGAAGTTATTTAATATTTGTGCAAAGCTGTTGATAATGTTAATGAATTGCTGGTGATGTTTATGGTGATTTACTGCTTGCTTGCTCTTTATATGTATATTGTTGTGACTGTCTTGACAATATCCCATACTTATTTAGAATTGTAAGAAAGATGTTTTATTTTTTTTTATTTACATCTAGAAATTTAAGAATAACAGATGTATTTAGAGACACAGTTGCCACATGAGTTTGTGCAGTCAGGCAACGGAAGAAAATTTTGTAAGATTAATATACTGGGGCTAAGAGGAACGTGACCTGATCCAAAAAATTGTTCATGGTAAGCCGAGACATTCCCAGATCTATGATATGTAATATTGAGCGAGCGAATCGTGATGTGCAAGACATGCTAGTGGCACCGAACATTAACAATAGACTAGAAGGTTCACTCTAAGCCCCGCCTCCAGTATTTCCCTCCTTTCCCCGTCACGGAACCTGATGAAATTCTGGTTAACCGCTCAGGCCTCGTGCCACGTTTCACCCCGTCTGGTCTAAAATCAGACGTCTCGCCTATGTAAGTGCTACATCAAAAGTGCTCACTGAGAGTGTACCTTCTAGTATCTTATTAATGTTCGGTGCTAGTGGCATGGGTGAAAGAAAATTATGTTACTTAATAGAGTAACAAGTTACGTTTCTGTCACTAGCAAAAATAAATACAGTTTGCATTTTGCTATCGACATCATATTATTATGAGGCAATGATTGGGTGAAAATGTCACTTTATTTTTGCCTATAACGATAATAAATTATCTGACCACAAAAAACTCTAGCTTATTATCAATTCTAGAAATAATAACGAATTGGGTGTGTCCTTATCGATAATATCGTTTTTGAAAGTATTGACTGTTCTGAAAGTGAGCTGAAATTGATATTTGTAGCGAAATCTTTTTAAGTGTCAAATGTATTAGAGGTTCTAAGGTCTCTGCGTACTGTAGTAGTTACATTTAACATAACTTCATCTCAAATTTGTGTAAAACGTAACTGCGTAACATCAAGTTATGAATCTAAAATGTAAATTAAAAATTATTGGCCTCGAAACACAGCTCCAACTAGTATTTAGTAAAAATATAATAAACGTGAATAAAACGTAAACCCCTGCAAAGCCTACCCATGGCCCAATAATGTTTCTGCAAGGAACAAAATCAAATATATGAAAAATTGTTCGTAGAACATGTAATATTATTTTTATTACGCATGCATCATAATCAACGATTATCGCACGCTGCAGCGTGCATAAAATGATGTTTATGATGCGCCTACTTTTTTAAAGGTTGCTATAGAAACATTTGATCATGTCAAATGTGACAGATTAATATATTCGTCAATATATCCCTTAAGTTTAATATTTAAAACATTTTTGAGATTATGATGCATTCGTAATAAAAAATA